>JAGFPH010006455.1:16791-78996 GCA_018207615.1 Philaenus spumarius | reverse complement strand
CTGTGATTTGTGTGGTGTATGTACAGTTTGTATTATTTGTACTTTATTCGTGTTTTTTAACGATAAGATGCCATTCAAATTTTCAAATCAAGAGTACGCAGATATTGTTTTCGTTTATGGTTTTGCCAATGGAAATAGTCGGGCAGCTAAACGTGAATATGAGAGACGATTTCCAAATAGAAGAACACCTTCTCACGAAACATTTGCATCGGTTTTCAATAATTTACGAACAAATGGATCTTTTCCAACCATTACTTGTTCGAGTGAACGTCCAGTAATACTGAATGTACGCGAAGAAGATAATATCATTGACATGATACAGCGCAGTCCTCAACTTAGCACTCGCCGACTTTCAAATAGATTAAACATATCTCGTAGTACAGTCTGGAGAACATTGAAAGAAAACAACTTTTATCCATATCATTTACAAAGAGTTCAAAATCTTCATCCAGGTGACAGTGCATTAAGATTACAATTTTGTCGATGGGTGTTAGAAAATCGAAATAAGGTAAATTGTATTTTATTCACAGATGAATCGATGTTTACAAGATACGGAATTCTAAATTTGAAGAATAGTCACCGGTGGTCAACTGAAAATCCAAAAGCAGTTGTAGAGTCAAACTTTCAAATTCGATTTTCGATAAATCTATGGTGTGGTATAATTGGGGACCAGTTAATTGGACCATTTGTTTTTGAAAACCGCCTTACTGGTCTTGTGTACAAAGACTTTTTTAGAGAATCAACTGCCAGTTCTGCTTGAAGATGTACCACTTGAAAGAAGACATCAAATGATATTCCACCATGATGGCGCACCGGCACATTATTTACAAAATGTTAGAGAGCACTTACAGATAAGTTTTTCGGGCAGATGGATTGGTCGAGGTGGACCAATTAATTGGCCTCCCAGGTCCCCCGATTTAAACCCCTTGGATTATTTCCTGTGGGGTCATTTAAAGCAACTTGTATACGCAGAACCTGTTAATTCCAAATAAGAATTATTGAACCGAATTTTAAACGCATGTGAACTACTTAGGAACGACCGAGATGGTATCGGAAGGGCTACAAATAGTTTCATTAACCGAGCTAGATTGTGCATAAATTATCAAGGAAATCATTTTGAACAGCATTTGTAAGGTATGGAAATTGGAATAAAAGATTCAGTAACTAAAATGTTTTGTTTCGCCATATTATAAAGTTTATTTATTTCATAAACAGATTATTGCATTTTCTGCCTTATTTTTCGTATGTGTTGATTTCTTAAACATCCATTTTTTTTAAACTTTGTGTTGGTTTATTATTGGCCTATTTTACATCATTCTCTTCAGAATTAAATTCTCTACAAGTTTTGCTTAAAAAGTTTGGTTGTTTATTACCCATTTTAAATAGTTAATGTAGTTCAAACCTAAAAGAAGCATGTTTTTCGAGACCGAATTTTGTCTATTTTGTCAGGTATCTCAGAAATGGGTGTAGTTACAGGTCTGGGATCTGTTTTATTCAATTTTTCAGTTCATTTTACATAAAATTCAATAAATTTAACACCTTACTTAAGGCCAAAAAAAAATTCAGTTGGCTTCATTTCAACGGGGGAACTGAAATCCGGGCGAAATTTTGCACTCTGTATAACTCGCTAACGAAGCGTTTCCGGACCCATGTTTATATGAACTTTTTTCATTATTTTGACGAGAGAAATACACCGTAGAAGTTTGTCGGGTTCCTCCTGGGACACCCTGTATGTCTAGTGAAAACGAGTCATGTCTAGTTTGTATGTCTACTGAAATCAGGCTGCCCACTAGCAGCAAAAGGTCGTACATGAAGTATTCATCCATTTTCGGATCTGTTGGTTTGTCTCCGTGCTTTTTGTCTCCTTCGCTCAGTCATGAAGAGGAAGTCGGCTCGGACTATTTCATTAGTATAGGAAAGTGTGTCGTCTAGTTAAGAAGTAATTTTCAATAGTGTTTTAACTGGCGCTTTCTTTATATTTTAAAATGGATGAAGAATTATTAATTTAATTAGTTAGAAAGAGGGAGTGCTTGTATAATCTACAGCATTCCGATTACGACACAATGTAAAGGCAAAGAAAATATATTATTTTATTGATATCTATATTACAGAAATAAATTTTCCTTTCTGTATCATATTTTACAATTATTTTAGTTATGACACAGGGTGGTGACTTATTTTTTGTAATGTTACAATCTGTTTTATTTTAGTCTACATATTTAATAAAAAATATCAATATCTATGACAACAGCTATTCAAGATGATTTTATACAATAAAAATATAACAAAATATTTAAAACTTTTACTTGTGTAGAAAGAGCACGAACGCTTCTACACGACGAAAGAGCACGAAGGTTGTACGAAGCCTGTACGCGTAGTGAAAACTGAGGCGATACTGTATGTTACTTGTCTTGTACGTGTCTTGTCCGCGTAGTGAAAACCGGCCTTAACTGTATTTAATATTTCAGAGTTTATCATTTATTTAATACCACTACTTTCATTACAGTACACAATCTCAACAAATTGTTCACGATTCCTTATAAAAGAGCCTATCAACTTAAGAGCTGGGCCTCTAATTCCATAACCATTGAGTTTGAACAGAAGGATATCAAAATTCACCCTGTCAAACGCTTTAGACAAGTCCAAGAATATACTAGTTAAAAACCATTTATTATTAAATGGATTGTAAATCTTATTTATTACGTCAAGAATAGCAGAGATTGTATTTTTATTTTTGACAAAGCCATGTTAGGTTCTTGACAGAATATTAACCTCTTGACTGGTATGAACGTCATTGTTGCATCCGCACGCCGCGTGACCTCAACAGTATGAACGTCAATGTTATATTTTGGTGTTTCGCTCAGACTGGTATGAACGTTTATGTTGCGTTCGATTCAGCAGACAGACAAAATTAAACTGCAATCTATCGGCAATTTTTAGAAACATTTCTTTGACTCCAAACTTAATCCAAAAGAGTGTAGGAGCGACTTTATTCAACCAATGCACACCATTGTTTGACCATGGCAAGAGCTAATGGTTACTCTACATATATTGTAGCATTATCAGCTGTTTATGTTTTGTTTGTTTTGATGCACTACTTCCATTTTGTTTTTGTTTACGACTTGTCTTCAGTATTAGTTTGTGTTTTAGTGAATGTATAGTTTAGTGAATGTAGTAGTTTAGTATTGAAAAATGGATCAGTCGTGCAATTTAGGGGATGACAAAATAGAAATTATTTTATATTTTCAGAAAAAGTAAGATCAAAGATTTAACAAAAGATTTAATTACCAAAAAAATGTATGATCCTATTTATATAAAAAGGGATTTTTTTCTAATAAAATACTAGAAATAAATATATGCAAGTATGCCTTACTAAATACAGCAAAATTTGGTTTTTTAGGTTTCTTGGTAAAAAAAAAAACAGTAAACAATTTGTAATAAAAAAATAATTTTATTTTTACAGTTTATAGCAAGGAAGACTAAAAAACAACAGCAACAAATGTAAAAAATAAAATAAAAAACAAGGAATAAAAATTATATAACTAGGCCTAACTAAATCAAAACCAAATAATATTTTTAGTTAAAAAATACAGTATTTTAATTTTTTTGCCCAAAATTATTTTTTAAATTACATTTTACAACAGCCAGAATAATAATAATTTTTATAAAATCATTAAAAAAACTCACTTTTTGGATGATAATTTCCATCCAAAAACCTACTAGTCATAAGGTTAAACTTTGTTAGAAAAGTACTCAACCTGTCTAAAAAAATTCTTTAAAAAATTTTTGAAAATACAGTAGAACGTTGAAAATCCGAACTAATTGGGACCGAGGAGGGTTCGGATTATCAATTTGTTCTGATTTTTTAAAACAACCAAGAAAATGTCATTTAGGCTAAAATATATGCCCTTTAATCAATTAAAGTGGTTAAACAGTACAAGCAGTAATTTAATTACAATACAGGATGTAAGACTACTTACATAATATGATTTAGAAAAACCTGCACGTACACAGTAGAGCCAACATGATTACACTTGTACAGTAACTCTCAATTACAGTACAGTACATAATTAAAAGATCACTTGTACATTTTAGTTAACACAAACTAAAAATAAAAAAATACTGTAGGACTACAGTACACTACTATACGTACGACACACTGTTATAATGATTACACAAAGAGAAATGAATAAACTTTCTGTATGTTTACTGCTAGCGCTAAAGCAGCTTACTAGCGTGACAGTGAAAATACTGACAGCGAGTCTGCATTGAGGGCGTGTGAGAGCAGGTATTAAGAAGTGTTTAAAAAGAGATAATAATGTCAAACCGCGATTAAGATTTTTGTGAAATTTTTAACGACGTAATAATTGGAATTTGGGAAAACAAAAACAAAATTTTTGCAGGGGCTGTCTCAGAACGTGTTCGGATTTTTGACGTTTCGGATTGTTGACGTTCAGATTATCGACGCTCTACTGTACTGACAGAAGAGCTATTGGACGATAGTTCCCAGGATTAAAGGAGTCTCCTATTTTGTACAAGGGTTTTACTTTTGTTATTTTTAGTTGATCAGAAAAAATACCATGAAAAAGAGAAGAGTTAATAACATCCATCAACGGTCTAAGTAAGCTTGAGTAACTTTTTTTTTTAATATATGGGGAAATAGAGTCATACTCAGAAGACTTTTATTCTTAATAACTTTCTCAACCTCAAGGTCATGAGTAAGGTTCAAAAACATAGAGGTGACATTAGAGTCAGGCATCTGCAAAACTGGTGATTCCTCAAAACTACTATTTTATTAGAAGTTTATTAGCTGCTGAAACAAAGGATGGATCTAAACATTTGCTACATTTTCTGGATATTTTATTAAGTTTCCTTTATATTTTACAGTTTTTTTATTTTCATTAAATAATCCCTTTATTGATTTTCATGTAGCTTTGTATTCCGATTTTTGGATGTAAAAATCAGTATAGTCTACATTTTTTTTGCAGTTGCAACAAGTCTATCATATGTTGATATATGTTTTATGTATTTTATTACACTAGCATCAGAATATTTTTTTATTGAATACAAAAATTTTAATTTTGATCTAAAAATTAATTTTAAATTAATTAATCAAATTTAATTTTGATTTTAATTTGTTGTCCGTGCATTATTTTTTTAACATTTAAAATTCTTTTTTACCATGGGAAACGCTCTATTAAAACATATATTGACCAGATTTATGAACTTGTTCTCAACATCTGTAGCACAATAGATTTCAGACCAGTCTGTTTTTGATAACAATGTGACTGAAGCCACAGTTGGATTGTTTAAAACACCTTGAATATGTGAACATTATATGTCTGGAAACTGTTCCGTCAACCACTACATTTATTCCACAGTGGTCTGATAAGGCTGTATTAATTACTTCTGCTTTTAGAATTTTATTTTGTAAGTTTGAAAATGCATAGTCTATTGATGATAATTCTTGTAGGAGTTGTAATATGTGAGTCAAGGTTAAAATACCTTGCAAATTCAACAAGCTTACAAGTACAATTGCTATTTTTTTAGACAAGTACAATTGCTATTTTTTAGGGTTTAAGATTTAAAAAAAAAACATAAATTTTCCCTGAAGGGAATCTATATTCAGAAAATACTTTAATACTGTATTCTTGTAACCTGACAACAGCCAAGAACCTGGGTGTCTATTAAATAAGTCTATGTCTATTTATAACTATCTTTATTTTATTAAAACAATTTAAGTAAATAAATATATTCACGGGCTAGGTATTTGCCTTCGCTAAAAAAAGAAAAAAAAGTACTGTATTAAATATACGCAGTACATGCAAAATCGTAAATTATTACAGTGTATATCTGTAATTATTGTACGAATTTAATAACATTGTATAAATGCCACGTTGGCAAAACACTCACAAATACAATAAAACATACAAGATGGGATTTCCCTACACACACCTTTGCGTGAATACAAGTGGACTTGTCCAAATGAAGGCTAATGGCATACTGTACCATACAGTGATTTGGTTAGTGACGTCAATTTAGTGTACAGCAAGTCAAATTAATTTAAAAGAAGTGACTGAAATTTTTTGATTAGCGAAAGAGTTAGTTACGAAAGTGCCAGAAGTCGATCCTTCTCTCGAACCCGACGGTCAATAAAATTCAGTCAAGAACTTGACATGGCATTAATTAGCGCCGTATAACAAAGTGTGGAAAGAAATAGAACTAAATAAAAAAACAATCAAAGATTACAAGTTTTTTTTAACTTAATGAAAATTAAGTTAATTAAAAAAAAAATTTTTTTAGTTTAATTTTTGTAATTGTAGTGTTATAGATTTCACAGTGATACATATTTCCAGAGTGGACTGTACAGTTCTTAGATTTTAGTGAACTGAGTCGATGATTATGTATTTACTGTTATAAACTGAAATTATCATTTTGGGGTTAAACAAGATACTTGTTTTCAAAAATAAAGTAAATAAAATTTAAGTAAACATGAAATTTATTATGTTATGTAAATGCATTATAGGTTTAATTAATGTTTTACAATTTTCTATATGTCACGAACATAACCTCCCTCTCATAAAGATTTGGTTTTCGCTATTCACGGTTTTGTTAAAACAAGAATTGTGATTAGGACTATATATTCTTATTCAGTAACTTCAGTAAATATGGCACACTAGGGATCAGGGCGATGCCGAACTATCAAATTGCCAAATTATTGGACATAGTATTTGAAAACAAACTATGTACATACAATTCTTTAAAAGTACATCAGACATTTTGCAAAAACAATACTAAACGACAAGAATACATGATAAAACATATAATACAGCAAATGTGACAAAAATAAGTATGCAATACTATTTTAACTAAGAAACTAAATAAATACAGTTTGTACTTAGCAGACGACATCTGTTTACGTGGATGTCACTTGACGTGAGCATAGTGACAAAACAACTGTCGTGGAACGGTTTTGCAGTTTGTTTGTTCACTAGTTTTTGTGCTTTTCAAATAGGTCTTGATATTTTCTCTTTTTTTTTAGTCATCCTGTTTTTAAATATTAATTCCTTTTGATTTGAAGATTCAAAATGTCAGAGGAATTTTAATATCCTCTGTAAAAATGATAAACGAGTTTAATGATTCCACAGCCTACTGCCTTGTTTAGGGTTTGTTTCTTGCTGTTCCAACAAGGTCAGATGGACTGATTCTCTACATGATGGCTTCATCCGTAGTTCTTCTATAACTCTGTTAAGTTTATGTCAGGATCCACCAATGCGGAAAATCTTATTGTGTTAAGCATGGTCTGGAGTCTGGAGGGAGATGTGCAACTAAATAATGAAGTAAATATACTGGGAAACATTAATTTACAGTATAAAGCCCAAAGTTCACAATACTGTTCACAGCGAGTTAAAATCTGTCGCTGAACTAGGGTAGTCAATATAAAAAATGGCTGATGTGGCCTGGCTTTGTCGCAGTATGTGGTGGCAGTTCGTTGCCGGATTTTATGCTGAACCAATAAATTAGAGGACATTTACTGTATTATTATGTATATAGTAGCTAAAATGATACTAATTTGGTTTTAACTTGTGTGATTAGCTAACGACGGAAACCCAGCAACGGAAAATCCAAACACTGTCTAATGCATTGCAACAAGCTTACTACGAGGCTGAGCGAAGGATGGTCGTCGTTCAACGAAATCACCAGGATAAGTTACACCTTATGTATCGCCACTTTGCTGACGAAACAAATGAACTAAATTCTTTTAGTGGTCCTTCCGAAGGTTACTTGCGTGCTCAGAATAGGGCATTGAAGCAGCGCTTGTTACAAACGGAAACTAAGCTTCTTCAATTTACAGGTAAACTGCTTGTAACGTTGTATAAGTTGTGAATCGTATAATAAGAATAGCGGTAAAATAAAACATGAATAGCCCTACTGTAAGGTCATCTGGTATAGTTACAAAGCGTCCGGACAAAACATGCTAACTTGCTTATATATTCAAATAATAATAGATCAACATATTATATTTTCTGATACTTTCTTGTCGGATATCATTTAAAAAAAAAGAGTTATTTAATTATATCTCAGTATTAATACGAGATTCACCCAAATTTGACTTTAGCTTCTAGATTTTATTTAATACATATTTGTTATCAACATTCTGACTATTGATTAATACTAAATATACGCAACTTACTGTCACAATAATCAATATTTGTTTTCTTTTTAATATCGCACTATACGGCCGTTTGGCTATTAACCATTAACTAGTGCTTGCTGGGTAGTTCCCGTTGTCATTATATAAAAATACAAAAATATACGAACACATAACATAAACGAACACATAAAGGAGTTTGTGTCATGTGTTTGTATATTTATGTATTTTTTAATAATTACTACGGGAACTACCCAGCAAGCATTTAATTTTAAAATAAATTTTCATTGTTGTTGAACCCTCTGATTATTCCGGCGATATCGCTATTTTTTTTCGTTATTTTTTAATAATTTCTTTTTTTGTGTTTAAGGTGCTGGTTCTGTGGAAACTAAGAGTCCTCCACCAGTGACAATACCTCAAGAGAATCTGCTGCAGCTGGAAGGAAGCAGTGCATCTACTTCTAGAACTACTAAAGTAACTCGGCACAAGAACAAGCTGATAATTTTACAGCAAAAAACCAAGAAACCTCCAAAATAACATAAAAACGAAGGGTTCAATAAATTTTATTTTACTTTATTATACTCTAATGTTTATTGTACAGTATATTATTTAATTGTATACATCACAATTCACTAATTTTTTACCATAATATGGGACATATTTTTTATAGTATTGCATGTATTGTTGACATACATTGTAATGTCTACATATTTTTTATATATAAAAGACTGATATAACCTTTTCTCCAAAACTATAAAGTAGCAGTTTTTATTTTAACATTTTGAAAGTGTTTTTCTTGTTTGTTATTTTACCTAACAAACTTTTTTATGCGGACCTATTTATGGAGTCAATTGATGAATGATATATGTAAGAAATAAGGCCTCTCGCAAACACAGCGGTTTGTGTTCACCTATGGCAGATGCTCTTTCATTAGACTTGTTGTAAAAAATATTTTGCATTAGCACCCATATGTTGCTGCTTAGAAACTGGGATACATACTGTGATACTGTAGTGGCTGTATCTAGTATTTGGCAGTTGCAGCTGGCCCCTTGCTATGGTAATGGCCACTTTTTTTACCACACAAATGCAGCCGCATAGCGTTAGCCTACCTCCACAGTTTGACTTTTCGCTACTATCGATTGCTTTTTAGTACAGTGTGTTGTATTTGATCTCAGTTGTGAATAAAATACTATGTTTTGTGTATACAGGATGGTATTCAATAACGATTAATTTGTCCTTATCAAATAGTGAAAATTACCCCGTTCAACTAAATGTGTCTGTTCAATAACAGGCCTTAAAGTTGTGAAATGTGTTAAATTTTCTTTCTTGTACTTAAGGTAAATATTTTTGTAAACTCTGCCGCTCGCATCACCTAATAAGTGACTTAATGAGCCTTTGTGAAAACTGCACAATTTTAGGCCACTATCGGTCCACATAGTCCTCACAACGACCGTTTGCGAGGGGCTAAATATGTATAATTTAGTTTATTAAAATATTCATCGATGCCAAAGATTAGGTGCTCCGTAGTATTAACAGATAGCTTGTACGATGTCCCTGTGTTAAAGCCTTCATTTGATATAGACTCGATTTTAGTTGAAATTCAGATCGGCAAATCGTAGAGTCCTTAATGTGTCTGCTCCTGTGACCTAATGAATTAAGGACTTTCACGGAATATTATTACAGGAAATGTACTAGAGCACCTGTACTCAATTTAAGCTCATAATTTTTCAATTGTTCAAATTTTTTGTAAATCAGTTTTTCTTTCAAAAGATATTCTACCTCTTGATCTTGGATATGTTTTTCCACGAGGGCAAATGTCATTTTGAGGGGCTACAGTAATTACAAACTTATTATATTTTAATTCAGATTTTCTTCTCGAAAATTGTAAAAAAGTACAAAATGCTGTCTACACATCGTTGGTAATAATGTAAAAACAAAGTGGAATACATGACTCGTTCAGCTCCTTACGTAAGAGCATCATTCTAATTTTGAAATAATGTTAAATCTACGGAACCTTACTTTGGTGTTTTTTTAAAAATATATTTTGTAACCTAGTATGTAAAAACCAAGTTCCTTATGTTAATTTAGTTTGACCAAATGGTCATTTTCAAACCACAAATGAGTGGTGTTTTATAGTACAAAATATTTTTAATGTTAACATTTTGTGTTTAGTTATATTTAATACACTTTATGCCTCTATGACTGACTTTCATTTATTCATTTAAAACCTTTTTGTCAGTGATGGTAATAAGTTGTGATGTAACAGTTAACAGTTTACAAGTGAAAATGTTGTTGCAGCTCAAGCTCTAGGTAGAATTGGCTGACATCAGAGCTTTACAATAATGAGTTGTCACAACTATGTGTGTTTATTTCTACGTTTAAAATTCTTTGGCTTTAGTATTCGATATGTTGCAATCCTTACGTGCAATTCACTAAACGATATCAAATTCTCTGCAAATAAACATTCATAATCAGTTTTTTTTTTAAATCGGTCAATGTTATCCCATTTAGGCCTACATACATGATTTAGGCCCTTCTAAGTGTTTTGTGCCAGTTTTTTTTGCTCATAACTCACAAACAAATGGATGTGCATTGAGAAAATAAATAACTTTTCATAAATAAATTTAGGTCAGTTATTACGTTAACCTTCAAGCGCCGCGCTATTTGATTTCACATGCACAATCGCAAGGCGGCATTTTGGCTGCTTACCTTTGTTTAATAGTTTTCAGACTTTCCATTGAATTTTCACAAAAGAAATAATAATCATCTCAGTGGATATATCATAAAATTGAAATTAATAATTTTATATATATTTACCTTTATGATCTGTCAAACAATCCTGATTTTTCGTCGTCTTTAAATGACGGCCGTTTCGACTATTTTTTCAGTCATTTTCAAATTTAAGCTGTTCGCACAGTGGGAACTTTGTCACAAATAAAAAACATTTAAGACATTTATACACACATAACACTTAATGTACATTACAAACATATATAGATTAAAAACACATTTGAACCACGGCATAAGACATTCGGCACATGTTACCGTGTTCAGTTAAAACTCGCACTCCGTCAGATAGTCGAAACGGCCGTCATTTAAAGACGACGAAAAATCAGGATTGTTTGACAGATCATAAAGGTAAATATATATATTTATAAACAATCCAGTTAGGCTACCACAAATAAGTATGGATAATAATTTTAATTAAAATTGAAATTAATAATTTTAATTAAAATTAAAATAAATTCAATAAATTAAAATTAATAAACTAAATGGATTAAATTTAATAATTTTGCTGTACAAAATTTTTAAAGCAGATTTAAAAACAGTTTTTATTTATAGAAAAGACTATTTATAGGAACACAACTATCTATAAACAGTTAAAAAATATCTTTCAATAACCTAATTTTAATATCGAATAATTTGGCAGAACAAAATTGTTTAAACAACTTAAATATTTTTTCAAAAAATAGTATTTCTTTACACAAAGACAACCTTGGCCATCAGTAGTGGATGTATTCATGAGAGTCTGCACAGAACACTGATTGACCTTTGAGTTCGAACCAATGCAAATTAGAAATTGGTTGCGGCTGACATATTGGCTAGCAATTAAATATGTAATTAAAGAATACCTATAGGTTTTGTGTGGCTAGATATGTCAGTTAAAGTACAGTACAATTTTTATAAAAAAGGCGGCCAAAATGCCGTCCACGCAAGCACTTGAAGGTTAAAAAAATTTAGAATAAGTAATCAAAGTTATAAAAGTTAAAAAACTAATACGAATTTTAAAATATCTTAAAAAATGAAAAAGTATGCCATAATTTGAACCTTAATTTACAGTGGCCTCAATCTTGGAATGTGTCCTGAGAAATAGGAAAAGAGTTTCCTCCACGCTTTGTTGTTGTGTCTCAAATCAGCAGTTAACCTCAATAAAAAAATATATACCTCTATTGCACAGAAATCTTTTGCGCATGAGTTAAAGTTATGAGGAGATTGCATTCTTGGAATCGACGAATAAAGAAGCAGGGAGGCGGGAAGTATTTCCTGAAATACCTTTCAATCGTCAAATTTACTTCTCCACAAAAAAATATATTATATACTATGTGCCATTCTTACTTATTCGCAGACTTGGGATTAACGATTAAAATTAATCGTTAAAAATATGGGTAACTTTTAACTTAATCGTTAGTTTTAAAACTGATTAACTCTTAATCGTTAAAATATTGGTTAACGATTAAAACTAACGTCAGTTAATGTGGCGGATGCCCGGAAAGATTTGTCACCATGGAAATGCCGGCCGGGTGGGTGGTCCTGTCCTGGCGTGACAACATTCAATATTCCTTAGTTTGGGTTATTGTTTATTGGCCGGCTGGAAGGGATGGGGTGTCTAAAGATAGAACTAACGGTAAAGATTAACTAACGGTAACGTAAACAACGCCGTCAACCCGCCCATCAGTGTCATTCAATTAGCCCTTGGATATACGCATGGCATTACAGTTGGATAGTTTTGTTAATTTTTATAAGTTGTTTAGTTGTTTTGCCCTGTTGTAGTGATTCACAGTTTAGATTTTATTTAGTGAGTTAGTGATTTTTAATAGTGAGTCAGGTCTAGTGTAGAAGTATTTAAATTTTTTACTTTTTTATTTTAATTGTATTATGTCTTTATTGTGGCCAGGCATTTCAAACTTTTATGAACAAATAACAAGGTAGGGAAATAGTTTAACATTTAAATGCCTATTGTGTTTACCAAAATTTAAAACAATCAAGGCTTCAGCTACTTCTGCCGCCAATTTAAGGACCACTTAAAGGTAAGTTATGTTTTAGCCGTTTTAGGTTGTTGTCTATCCAATTTCTGTCGTCTATTATTGAGATTTGTGTTTTATTATAGGGCATACGTTCAAGGGTGTTTACATATATTATAGGGCGTTTGCAAGCATATTTTCAAAAATTCGCCATATATAGTAATTATATACCAATTCGAAAGTGTTCCATACCATTTTTGTAGAGAAAGGTTCAAAGAATTCATATATGCTAGTAAAACATCGATAGATGTAAATTTTACAATTTTATTAGCTCAAGAAACAAAAAATTTCAGTAATGAAAGGAAAAGGTTCAACTTTAGACCTATAAAGTAGTAAACATTTTTTGTATTTTTTTTTGTTCAAAACTTACAAAAGTTTTGTAATTTAGTTCTAAAAGGAACTCTATCAAAATATTTATCAATTTCAAATTTCTTATTTTGAAAACACCAGGTTTTATGTTCCTTCTACAAGACTGCTAACAAAACTAGGCCTGGTTTGAATAGTAATGTAGAGTGTAGATAAATCAAAGAATTGAATAATTGTAAAATGTTGTTTTCTAGAAGAATTCATTTAGTGGTCCTCGAATCAAAAAATGATATCAAACGAATAAAAAACTCGGATAGGTTCTGAAAAATTGCCGCAAATAATAAAACCGCAAATAGCGAAAACCAAATCTTATGGGAAAAGGGAGGTTATGTTCGTGACTCATAGAACATTTTAAAACATTATGAATTATATTAATACCTATAAATCCTATACTGTAATTCATTTATACATAAGATACAGGCAGTCCTTGTTATCGCAGGAGCTTTACGCGATTTCGCTTTTACGCGGTAAAAAAAGTCCTTGAAAGATTAAGTATTTAATTTGATATTCATTTTTTGGGTGCCAAGTCACAAATAAATATAATATATTATTTACGTAGATAGACATGACCGAGTGCACTACGGTGGCAGACACGTTGAGGTTTTTATGTGTGTTTGTGTGTGTGTTTTTTTTTTAATGTGTGACGTGCTCATATGAGTGAAATTAGTATCTGATGATGGGGTCCAGACCCCGAAAATAGTCATAATCTTTGCAACTGAAGTCACAAGACGGACCTAAAAGGTAAATAATATATTATAAGTATTTAAGCTGAATTGTTTGGAGTGTAGGCTACAGTTGTTAATTTTATAAGTTATTGGAGCGTTGTTTGTCATCTCACTCTTCCCTCAAGGTCAGGGAGATGACCTCAAGGCTCTCATAATTCATAACGGTACTGTCGTTACCTCTATCCACCCCTACTTGCTCTGTCATTGTTTGAGTTTGTCTATTTTTAGAACTTAGTCAAAGCATCAAGCTATCTTTCGCTGTCAGTACCAGTAGCGAAAATATTCTAATCTAAAACTTAGTAAAAACTTAATTTCTTTCAAAATATTTTACTGTAATTTTAATTAATTCTCGCTACAGTCCCTACAATTGTCCATGTTAATGTTTTTCAACGCCAAGCCATTTCGGTGCGTGTGCAAGAATGTTTTCAAAAATTCGAAAAATATAGTAATTATAAACCAATCTAAAAGTTTTCCATAGCTTTTTTGTAGAGAAAGGTTCAAAGAAGTCATATATGGCAGTAAAAAAATGATTGATGCAAAATTTAAAAAGTTATTAGCTCAAGAAACTAAAATGTTCAGTAACGAAAGGAAAAAGTTCAACTTTAGGCCTACATAAAAAGTAGTAAAGATTTTTTGTAATTTTTTTTCATAAATGTAAAAAAGTTTCTTTAGTTCTAAATAGAACTGTATAAAATATATATAAATTTCTTATTTTGAAAACATAAGTTTTTATGTTCCTACTACAAGACTGCTAAAAAAACTAGGCCTAGTTTGAATAGTAATTTAAATTTAGGAATGTATCCTTGGCCCAAAAATGAAATATTATTATAAGAAAGTGTAGAGAATAAATCAAAGAATTAAACCTTGTAAATTATTATTTCACAAAAGTATTTGAATTAGCTTTACTTGAATCACAAAATGAGATCAATCAAATGAAACGTCGCGCGTGCGTATTAATAAACCTTATGTCGTGCCGTATTTTAACTTTAATCAGTTAATTTTTTTAACTTTAACTTTAATCAGTTAATTTTTTCAGACATTAACTTTAACTTTTATCAGTTACTTTTTTCTGGCATTAACTTTAACTTTAATCAGTTAAATATTTTGGCTATCTTTCCCAAGTCTTGTCACAACATACAATATGTATACAGTATTAGGGTTGAAAATACTACCCTCTTTACTCTAATTTGTCTAGGAACAAATAAGGGACAGATCAATCATAACGCATCCAATGGTTCAATGGACAGAATTTATTCGCAAGATAAAATAATACAAATATATATATGATTTGATACATTAGCCTACACTATGCTACGTACATTTCTTTTACTAGATATTGACCTTTACAAGACAGACTGGATTACGGTACCGGCAACTAAAGCGAGTTATGTTTATGTTAATAACCCCAAAACTCTGAATGCAATGTGACTTTAACAATAGACCAAAATACTTTGCTTTGCTCACCCAGTGTGTTGTTTTCAACAGGTCCTGTACTTCCTTCACTTGAGATCTCGTCCCAATGGTCCAAACTTTGAACTGATCGGAAATCCTCGTCTCGATCTCCTGGCCTAACATAACTAAAATATATCTTTATTACACATCCCATAAATCGTAACAATTCCGTGCCTCTGAAAAATGTCGTGCTTGACATTTGTCCTATATTTCCTTCGAGGGGTATTTTCATAAAAATATCTAAAAACACATACATACATCGACTATACAGCTCTACAACATTATAACAAAATTTACACAACACACAACATATAAAATGTCCAATGTTTGGGGGAATAAAAAGTTCTGGGGAAACAGAAAGTTCGGGGAAAACAGGGGTGTGGAAAAGGAATCTGGCGCACTCTCCAGATAGCGACCCGCTATCCGCTGACTAGGCATAAAACACATTCCGAGATCCCGTAGCCACCAACCGCTCCCTCTACATAGTGTCTGCTGTCCGCTGCCACGCCCGCAACATCCGAGGTAGAGGTTCCTGAAAATGGTCCTAGAAGATCTGCTCTCGGTTCCGTGGCCCCCGCTGCTGCTGTATCCTCTCCGTGGCTCTTCTCATATTTGGTATGGCAGCTGCCGCCATCAGATCACGGAACGCAAGTATGCCGTCCTAGTAGCCATGCTATCTCCTTTCAACAAACTCAAACGTTATAATTAGTGATGGCATTTTTAACTCCCAATTATTGTCCAAATCTTCCACAGTCCAAAAACCAGAATAAACATCCTACTCAAGCCATTTAATATACCACATTGAGGAAATCATCCCTTATATACAAAAACCAAGTCCTCCAAACAACATAGCTCTGCATTTTACCGACACCATGGTGCACTCTGTCTTACAATCTATTATAAGCCATTACACACATAATGTACACAATACAACATAATAAATATAATTCATAAAAACTTAGCAACATAACTTATGACCAAAATATAAAAACGCACACTATTAACAAAGAAAGAAGAAAAAAAAACAACCAACGCTGCTCACCCATAAGTATTCATGACATTCCTTTAATCTTGCTACATGCCCATTTTCTGGCTTCAATCGCCATGCATGTACATAGCAACCCTGTAATTTTTCCGCAAGACTTTACATGGTCCCGAATAGTTCCGCGCCAATTTGTCATGCCTCTTCGGCTCCCGAACAATCACCTGCTTCCCTACACAGTATTCTACCCCTGTATATCTGTTGTCATTCCGCTTATACCGCTTGACCCGCGTTCGCTATAATCCGAGATAAATCCTTTCGTGCCTTGGGAATCATATTCCGTGCTGCTACTGGTTTAGTAAAATTCCTTAAACCGTAATTAATGGGTAGTGCGTGATTTTCATGGAGTAATCTCCTACGCGCGTTCAAGGTCATTATGCCATGCCGCCGAATTATTGACTTACGTTCGCTTGGATCATCTGTTCCGCTTGGAAAAGACTTCAACTCAAGGTCGCTGACACAGCTATCGTGGCCTGAATGTACTACGTTTCCGAGTGCGTAACTTTTTTGCTGACAGCAGTGCATTTGCTTCCTCACAAAACTTACATGTTTTTGTTACTCTCGATGTTGTGCAAGTTTCCATTGTATCTCTGCATTATCACTCTTCCTAATGTTGATCAGAAACATGCTTTGTTTCCGAGGCTTCTCTGGCTCAGCAGAAAACCATCGCTGCATTCTCGGCCTTTGTAGCTTTTCCTGAAATCGACGTCTACAGTGCCTAGCAACGTGTCCTATTTTCTCGCATATGCAACATGTGCGTTGTTGCGCGGGATACCTGTACCATTGCGTGTAGAATGTGCATCTGTCCGTTTCCGATTGCCCTTTGTAGTTTCCTGGCTCCTGCCTCCGATTGTAGCTGCAAAAGTTTCCCCTAAGCGGCGATGCATGTCTTCGAATTTCATCCTTGCACTCTCTGGAAAAGTGCCCTGGCTTGCCACACTCGCAACATGTATAGCGCTCCGGTCACACTGTGTATAGTTATACCGCCCTCCGGTCTCATAATATGCAGGGAATCCCTTGCGATCGGGCGCCCAATGGTTTTCGTAAGATCTCTCTCTACATGGCGACCTGTCGTCCTGGAACCGCACCTGGCTCTCCCTATTATCTTGCATCCTAACATCGTATTGTGTCGCATACATTCCCCGCTCGCGATGTACCGACACCTGCATATGGTCTAACATAGCCATAACTCTGTCTATCCTTTCTCCCAGTTCAACCACCTGCTTATCTGTAGTATCGTTGAATGAACGACACCCTAATCGATTTCGCATTAAATAAGCCTTATCGTATGACTTATTGTTTTCCCCTAACTTTTTCAACGAAGAATTGTCCAACATTGCTATTTGCTGTAGCAATGCTGGGTTGAGTCCTTCAAAATATATGCACACAACTCTTGTTCTGACATTTCCGCATCTATTCGTGCACATAATCGTTTTATGTCTGCCCAATACTGTATGACAGATTCATCTTGCAATTGTATCCGATTATTAAGCTTCATTAATAACATCTCCTTTTCTTGCGTGGGTGTAAATGTATTTAGAAACAGTCCCTTTAACTCTGCCCATGTGAAAACATTGTGCCTACACTCAAAATTATCGTAAATCATTAAAGCAACACCCTCTAAATACATGGGAAAATATAGTAATTTTCTGTCATCTGCCCAACCATTAGTTAACGATGCACGCTCAAACCTTGTCACGTGACTTAAAACATCTTCTCCCGTAGTACCCCGGAATTTACCCGGATCAATGAAAGGTAATCGCTCTGCCATTTTTTGTTGTATAAACAAACTTGCCGTAGATTTAGAACGTGTGCATTCTAAATCTGCTTTCTCAGATGCGCAAAAACCTAAATCTGTCCAAATTTTATCTGCGCTACTTTTGTTCAAAGCCTTTATTTCAGTTAAAGTTAAATCCATACAATCTGCAGAAACCACCGGAGTTTATTCCCTGACGTAAGCAAGACAACGCAAGGCCTATACTCTGTGGTATTTAAAAACTGTAACACTTAACACATAAATGCCACGCTCGCAAATTCCTGAGCTCGGTACGCATCGAAAACAAACATAGAAACATACAATTCGATATCTACTGTATTCCACACTTCCAGTTACTCAATCCACCAAAAGTGCAAAATACAGCTAATGGTACCAAATAAAGTATGTTGACCCGTGAAGACTTATATTTTTGTAAAAAGAAAGACGAAACAAATCGCTGACTGCAAATTCCTATACTTTTAAAAATTAACTCGTAGGCCTACACTTTGTAGTAAAATATATCACTATAACGTTTACAATATCACATCACATATTTAAAACATTTCATTGAAATTATACCACACACATATTATCTATATATACACTACAACGGGCAGGGCCCGTGTAAGGGGGTAAAAAGATTGATTTTTACAAAACCACGCATTGGCATCTGTTCTTGTAGTTTGCAGAAATGGGCAAGTCCAGGAGTTATCAGCCAAAAGTGACTGTTGGACTTGAGCATGTAACTGGAGGAAAGTTAACTTAGCCCTTGGAGACTGATTTTTGTGAGAATACAGTGATTAGGGAATTTATGAATTTGGATTTTTCTTGGTTAAATACAATGCACTAAACATGTAGGTTATGGCCATCTGAGATCCAAACCATAAAAGTAATAAATGAGTATGAAATTTTAAGTTTAAGGGAATTTTCAATTTTACTTAAAAGACAAAAAGAAAGGTATGTTTGGAATCTACAAAGGTAGACCAAAAATAAGAGTTATTATCGAAAATTAATAATTTTGAATAATAAAGAAGTTAGCTAGTGACAAAATTCACGCGCAAATAAAAAGGTGTAAAAATGAGTTTATTCAATGAATAGAAAGTATAAAGGAGATAAAGTTTTATAATAAAATCTAATTAAATAATTAAAAATTAAAAAAAAATAAAAAGGTGACAGAGTTTACTTGGTTATAATGAAATGAAATTAAATTGAATTTAAGTTTTGAAAAGTAGAATAACATAAAGTTTATGCAGTAGGGAATAGTATTGTATAAAATGAAACCAGTATGTGGAATAAATTTTGCGAGTAAAGTCAAAACCAAAAGTCAAAAATTTAGAGTATTTTATGAGTCCCAAAAAATTACCAAAATTTCACAAAAAAAAAGTAAAACGGCGGCTAGTGCAACGAAACAAAGACTTCTTCAAAGTATCAAAATTTCAAGTGCAGAAAAGTGAAAGCAAAAGACTTTGCCGTGGGAAATTCGCGGAGAACCGTGAAAGAGGTGTCGGGCGTGAACCAGACGGTGCACGACTACGAATCAAGTTTTTGAAGGAAGAAGAAAAGCTAAGCAACAAGAAAATGTTACTCCGGGGAAATTTGGATAACTAGGAGGAAAGTTATAGGAAAAACAAAAAGAACAAAGGCGAAATTGTTGAGGAATAGTCTTCGAGAAAGAGACCTACGTCATGAGAAAAGTAGAAGGGAGAACAGGCTGGCAAATTTGACAAAACGAAAGGTACTGGTAGAACAATTGGTTTTAAGAAAAATAAATATTAAAACTAATTAGCTAATTACCAAAAGCAATTAGTAAATTAAAATAGTGATGTAAGACAAGATTTTGACCAAAGAAAGGGTAAAAAAGAGTTAAAGTAAAGTTTAGTTGAACGAAGTTAGTGTGCTGCACCTGAATATAGAGGAAAGGAAGGAACGAAAGCTATAAAAGCGGCCTACACGACTTCGGGTTGCGAAAATTTGATATTCTACGATGTAAACTTGATATTTTTTCGACGTAACTTCTTAATCAATCAATATTCCTCTATGTAATTAGTTAGTATTCTGCAATCATCCAGTTCTATAAGTAATCGTTGTAAAGTTAGCGATACTTAGAAGTATTCTACTGATATGGAGAATTCGTGATATATGGAAGAGGTCGCCTTGTCATCTGTAGAGTGCATAGAGAGAGATTCTGCAAAATATCAAATGAGTTAACACAAAATTAACTGCATTCAGATATTGGATACTGCAAGGCGAGCCAAACTGACATGCTGAAATAACTTCAGGGAGAACCGAATATACAAACCGGGAGCACCATCTGTAATCTACATACCAGAATTCACCTATAAACCTACTATAGTCCTGCCATCTGTAACCATTTTTAAATTCAACTGTAACCCAGCATCCAGACATCGGGAACCGCACGCTGCCTGCCGCAGCTAACCAATAACTGCAACCATCCGGTGTTTTCAACAATCGGCTGACTGGTAAATGAAAAGCATCAAAAAGGTCTGTGAAAGCGAATTTACGTTGTTCCCCATAATTAAAGTTTGCCTGAATTAAATTCAATCAAATTTATTCAAGGTACTGGTTTTGAGATAGGATTAGATATTTTTTCTTTATCTGTTAAAAAGTAAAATAAGTTAAAGTAAATTCAATGTTAAATTAAATAATATTAAATTAAAGTTTTGAAAGGTTAAATAAAATAATATAGCGTAAAAAGAGATTTATGAAATAATATAAATTGACTTGTTCTGCCTGCGTTTATTAGTAAAGTATTTAATTATTAAATTGTATATAAGAGGGTTATTTCTGATTTTATAAAAGAAATTATAAGAAAAGTATTTTGATTTTAGTTTAAATAATTTGATAAAATAAATAAATTATTATTTGCATAAATTTGAGAGTAATAACTAACCTGTTGTTTACATATTCACATAGAATAGTATCCATAGATTAAAAAATTTTACTGGTGATTATAAATAATATTTTCGAAGCACAAATAGATTATAAGTTCAGTTCCAATGTCCTCGCTGCTCAGAGGTTTAAAGTAATAATTAAGAGTAACGTAATTAATTCTGAGCTGAGCAGAAATTTTAAATTAGACAACTGGAAGTTTTTTTTTAAGTATTAAAGTTTCCGTCAAAATATTTATAAAAGGAAATATTTGGCGGACAGTTACACTATCACCTAGGCCATACAGTATAGATTGCCAAAGTCTTACAGTAGGTGAGTGTAACATATTCTGCAACATTTTATTAAATTCAGTGTTCCTCAGAAGATGCGGCTCCCGAACAGAGGACCGTTATACATACGTATCGTTGTAACACATATTATCTCACACATATACCATACACAAGTCACTTTATTATGCGAACGCCAAAAATATATTAACCTCGTCACAATTCAAAAACAATATACTTTATGTAAAACCCAACTCTACAGCAAATTCAAAAACCTCAAACCCAAAAAAATTCCCGAAATCTACCAAAACTTTCCTAAATCAAAATTTTAAAAACCAAAAACTACTTATAAACTGCTTAAATTAAATGCTGAATTAAATCAGCATCGCTTGATCGTGTTTGGCATTCACACATCCCAATAAAACACAATACTTTTATATCTAATAAAATCCAAAATTATATGAGGCAAAACAAAAATACAAAAGTAACTCAATGAAAAAAACGTCTGATTTTCAATGAACTCAACAAAATGCTATCTCTTAATTATGTTTAAAAAATAAATAATCTTTAGGTCTTATGTGGTTATCTCACAAAAATGCATTTTTTTCAAAAAACATCCTCATAATAAAATGCAACCAGTCCAAATGGCATACAAATTAATTTACTACAAATATCATATACTTTTTGTAAAATGTAAAAAAGAAAAAGAAACACCACTGTACTAATCCATACAAAAATTTTAACTTAATCACCTAAACAAATCGCTCTCTTTTCTTTCAAACAAAAACTTAATTAACCTCCCAAAAAAAAATTAAAGAATCCACTTTTCTTACTAAAACTCTGAAAACAATTTTTGGTATAGACCAAAACCACGGCTGAGCACTACTTATTAGGGTTGAATTTAGCAAAACCCTCTAATTCGCGGGTTCGTAACCTACACTAAATTGGTTAGTTCAATCGGTAAGGAACAGATCAATAATAATGCATCCAGTGGCTCAGTGATAGAATGCTTATCTCTATATTTACTCATACAATACAATAATACAAATACATACAATTTGATACGTTAGCCTACACTTATGCTACGTACATTTCTTTTACTAGATATTACCATTGTATTTGGATAACGTACTAGAACTCTGATCCAATCGCAGAATATTGAATAGAATAGAAGCGGCATAGGGTAAGAAGATGTGAGTCAACTCCCGCTCTCTAACCCCCCCTCCTTTGTCCTCAATAACACATCCTTCCGCAGTTTAACACACTTAACCTACACCTTCCACGTTACATCAGAACTCTCCACCTGTGTTTATGTTACTCTTTGTTTAGTCTTTGTTATTGAAGTTTATTTTTTTGTGTTTTGTTATTTTTTATGTTATAATGCCTTGTTGTGTGGCCTTTGGTTGCAGCGTGAGAGAAGCGGATAAAACAGTTAACCCTCCGATAACTTTTCATCAGTAAGTATCTATACTAATATTATAGAGAGGTAAAATTTGTTTGTTTGTATGTAGGGGGTAATCTCTGGAACTACTGAACCGATTGAAAAAATAGTTTTACTAACAAAAACTACATTATCCCTAAGTAAACATAGGCTAGAATTCATTTTGATAAAAGCCTTTTTTATTTCAATATTTGTAAATTTAGTCGGAAAAAATCTTAGGTTAGGCCTAGACTGATGAATGATCACATGTATTTACATTTATTACCATAGGAACCAATTAAATAAAATAAAAGATAAAACATCTGTTTGCTCTAATATTTCAGCACCTGAGCCTTGCTGGTTCTTTTAACCTTTATTATAACTGCTGTTATAAAATATACGAAATAATTTGATTTGAACATCATTATTTACCATCTTAGCTTAGGGGTTATTATTAATATTATTATAAAGAGGTAAAATTCTTTTCCTTATTTGTTTGTGTGTAGGGGATAATCTCTGGAACTACTGAACCGATTGAAAAAATAGTTTTGCTAATAAAAAGCTACGTTATCCTTGAGTAGCATAGGCTAAAATTGATTTTGATTTAAGGGTTAAAACAACCCATAAAACAATAAAAATTTATTGTTATATTTTCCTTAAACAGTTAGTGAACTGAAAATTTGTTAATTTATATTTTACAACATACATAAAAAAAGTATCGTAGATTGACATTTTGTCGTCTGCTACTAAGGGGAGAAAATGTAGTAAAAATGTTGACTGTTATACTTTCCTTAACACTAGAGAATAAACCCTCAATAAATTAAGGAATTTAAAAATAATAAATCACTATGTTACATCCTAATTAAAATGAATAAGACATATTGAATTTAATTGTATGGCTTATTTATATAAAATAACCCAATTGCATTTGCTTCGACGCGAGTCACCACGGAAGTTGGCGATCGAAGAGAGCAGGGGGTAAAACATCTAGTTTTAAAGAGCCCTCTAGTTTTAAATAATATTAATAATAATATTTAATAATAAACATAAACACCAACATTAAGTGTGAAGGATGCCTGGAAGGAGTGTAGGAGAAAGATAAAAGGAAAAGGATTGTTATTGATTAAGCAGAGAGGAGGGCTGTCACTTCCCGGAAAAGACCTAACTTTTATCTGCATTTTGTGTGAAAAAATTTTACGAAAAGAAAAAACAAATAACAAAACAAAATTTTAATTTTTTTATAAGTTTGCTTTTAAAGGAGTCCGTGGGGAAAAGGTTTTTTTTTTCAACAGATCACTTTTTAGAACAAGAAGCTCATTATCCATTACTTATAAAAAGCATAGGGGCATATTATTTTAAAATAAGGATATTTCATCACATAAATGAGATCAACGATCAAATTCACAAAAATAAAATAAGGCCGAGAAACAACAAATTAGTATTGTTCCAGGGACAATAATTTTTTTGTCTATACTTAAATACCCAAATAAAATATGTAAACATAAATACAATTTAAAAAAGTTAATGTTTTATGAATTATGTTAATTCATATGCTATGAATTAACTAATAAACATTCGGACAATGAAGTAAAACAAAATTAATAGAACTAAATTGTTACGTTTCTAATATTTATTTCACTTAAACTTTCACACAGTGGACCATGGTTTAAATAAGTTATTTACAACACTGTTATTGTTGAAACCTTGGTTCACTATAAAATAAAGATAATATCAAATTCGTAATAAATGTGTTTTATTTATTTTGTTCACTGTCCGAATATTAATACGTTTCACAACATTCAGAATTCATTAAAACAATTATTAATGTAATTGCATTAAGTAGGTCTAACTGACAACTATTTGGGCTTAAGCCCTTATGAGCTTTTTGCACAAAAAAAAAAAAAAAACATTCCACAATACTCTTTATGAGAGCAAAACAATTGCAATTCATCAGAAAGAGGTAATAGAGAAAGCGCTTGTGAAGGAACTGAGAGGGTAAGAGAGGTGGGGGAACAGCTACGAATTTGACTCACATCACTCCACCCCGCCTGGCCATTGATGCTGGTTCTACTGTATTACATGTTCTGTGGATCCAATGCATTATTTCAATCCACTGGAAATTCTACGATAGTGGCGCGATCTATGGGGAACCGACGAAAGTAGCACCAATGCCTTGAATGATTTCTCTCTAGCGCTACCCCGCGGCGCAATCATGCAATATTTTCCCGACAACCTTATTTTTGCAACACTGCCGCCGTATGCATGCATAATCTATTTTATTATTCATGATCTATGATATTACGTTCGTAGGACCGACTAAAACAAGAACTCTGTAAACAAAGCTACTGAATTTACTTCCGTTAAACTTTTGATTCCAAACTCAATGTGATATTGATGGACTAAGTATTGTGTCTACTCACTCAAATCTCTTTCTACTGCAGAACCGGTTTCGTCCTTCAATCTCGTGTAGAACTCTCGTAGTGTTGACTTGTCTCTTGCTGTCCAGCTTCCGACCCTTCGCTTCACAATACTTGGTCAAATTTCGGCCCAACGTCCCTAGCAAACTGGCCTAGCTTCCGGCCCCACACTTTAACAGACTGGCCTCGAATCTAGATTAGGGTTATCCTTATATAACCCATTTAACTTCCGTGTTGATAAACTACACTGTTCTTACGTGCAACACAAAAACACTTCCGTCAAGCTCATCCTTCCTTATTATGCTTTCTTGTTTACCTCCATCTGTCTTACGCAAAGTAATATCTTTACACTAAACATACTACTAACTCTAATAATTAACATAACTAAAATATATCTTTATTACACATCCCATAAATCGTAACAACAGTCACTTAAACAATTTATATTCATTGAAACAACACATACTCAAACCGGCCACATTTTACAGGTTAAACCTTCACGACATGAAAACTGGCACAACATTGAAGGGATGATTCCGCTAGGATTTGAAAGTCGTCATTTCTGAGAAATCAGAAGGGTTGATAGTTTCGCGAAACATATTAGTGACATGGCTAGTACAGTTGTAGCAAACGGCACCGGTGTTAGCGCCTGTAACTCTCAAGTCCACTCTCGTGAGTACTACACAGTATGTACGTGGTTGGCAAATCACCTTAGTCACGGAAGCAAACTGAATAAATAAATAAATAATAAAGTGCAACTTACATATATAGTATTTTAATTGTAAATAATAATTTATATTGTCTTTTTAGTTGGTTTTGGCAAACAGTCTCTCTTTTCTTCTCGCTTGTTTTGATGCAATCACTTATATACTTCATTCAAATCCGGATTTCTAGCTCGTACATTTTCAATACTCAATAAACTGAGGACACTCAGTCACTCTTGGGTCATTTT
The DNA here is from genome assembly GCA_018207615.1 of Philaenus spumarius. Lineage (NCBI taxonomy): Eukaryota > Metazoa > Arthropoda > Insecta > Hemiptera > Aphrophoridae > Philaenus > Philaenus spumarius. The sequence goes on along the minus strand of JAGFPH010006455.1, from coordinate 52,736 downwards.
GCTCCTTAAATAATTTTCAATTAGCTTTAATTTGGAAAATGAGCGCTCCGCACTCGCCACAGTTACTGGTAAGGTCAAGAATAGAAGTAAAGCAGTGCACAAATCCGGGAAGCTAAATGTGATCGAGTAGTTTTCCAAAAAGAGGAGATCTGCTAACAGCCGTATTGAAATTTTTTTTTCAATGTCTGATTTCAGTGGCATTCTAAAAGAGTTGATTTGAAAACTAAGGTCGTTACTCAAATCCTCTTCATATTCGTTGACCAGGGTTTTCACTTTCTTAGACAATTCAACAGCGGTTGCCTTCAATAAAAATGTTGGGGAAAGATCTGAGAAAAGCCTACTGATTTCTGTCATAGGTTCGAACCTAATTGTTAACTGGGAAATCACTGTGCCCAGAGTTGCATAAAAAAGAGATACTTTGAAATATTTTTCGCTTTCTGTCAATCTCTCGTCTTGACAAAGTTCATCAAAATGCTACTTTACTTTCTTATTTTTCAAAATTTACATTTAAAAATCTACTGTTGCAAACAAAACATTTTAATATTTGCGAAATTTGTATTTTTTTAGTTTTAAAGATATGACATGGCTGTAAAATAAAACTACAAATAATGTTATAGTTTAAAATTTTTATTTATTTTGTATTATATTTTTCAAATAATAACGCTCGAGCGCTCTCGATCCGCGGGCCCTGCGCACCGCGGGGTCTTCGGGGTGTACATTGCGCCACTGGAGCTGAGCACTGGAACCCTTGACGAGAATCACAAATTTTGATCACCTCTGATTTTGGTCGTAGCTGGACTTTACTTTTGAGTTTTGTACTAGTGTGAATGATACAATCAAGGTAATTAATTACTAAACAATCAAATTTGTTTGTGGAAGTATACTCCAACTCAAGCTTAAGACACGCTCATAGTGTTCATAACTATACCAATTCGTTAATTTTATTATCTAAGCGAATTTATGTTAATGACGGAACTAATAAATACAAATATGAAAATAGTTTGCCATAGAAGAAATTAAAGGTAGAGGATAGTGCCAAGAAATACCCAAAACAAATCACAAACTTTGTTTTTCTCTGTAAGAAGGAAGTACATTCAATTTTTAATAAAATGTTTATTTACATATTCTATTCTATTAAAGGTTAACATAAAAGTAAACAATATAATTAGGAACGTATATTTTAAATGCACTGTAAAACTAATGTCCACACAAATATATGTCATTGCAAAAATAACTAAAAATTTATAAAAGTATGTTTACAACAGAATTATATACTGCGGGTTTTATCACCAGTGAGAACCATAATACATTGTACTGTTATCAGGAGAAATAAAATAAAAGGAGACATGAAAAAATCTGTTTTATAAGGGTCACACAATGTTTATCCCCACACTGTCTTTGTCTATGATTTAACTTTTTACTTTCATATTTTAGGTTAAAATACAAAATTTTATTTCATCTTTTAAAAATAAGACTTTGTATGTTGGATTGAAACATTTCACAATTATAGATGTTACACTATCAGTGAAATTTAACATCGATTTTTACTTTTTGTTTATTTCATGTTCTGTTTTAGACACTCTAGTACATATTTTCAGGTACAGTTGTATTATTCTTTTGTCATATCTCCAACCATTTTTTGCTATGAATTAAGGGTTTTATAAACTATATAAGAAAGATAAATTTGGATATGATTATTATCAGGATGATTTAAATCAGACATCCTAAATATAAAAATTAAGTACAAACTATAATTGTACATTATGTTTCGCACCGACTACCAGCTGTCCACTTCTTCACGCCTAAAAATCTTGGCACCATAAATCATGTGTTGTTGTCTTTTCTACTTGTAGTCATTAGTTTGCCATCATTTGTGCCACGGCCTACAACGTGAATGATCCATTTTTTTCGGATGATATAATAGATTTTTTGAACCGTAGTGTATCCGAGGGAGATTTCATTGTGAGTGAAGGAGAAATGGATGTAGACGAAACCGGACATTTATCCCATCGAAGTGTGGAAGAAAATAATATATTAGCCGATGTTGCTGATGAAGATGAAACCATCAGTAGTAACTTCAGTGAAAATGAAGAAGAAATTCTAGGGAATGCTTTCTGTTTCATCAATACTGATCAAGACAGCCCTGTGGGTCCAAGCAATAATAGAGCAATAATAACAAAAACAGAGGAGGTGGACGGAAGAGGAAAAATCAACGTTCCGAATGTGACAAAGAGTGGGCACATGTCACCGATTTTGATGCAGGTCCTGTAAATAGAATTTTAGTTATTAACGTAGATTGTAGATATTATTTACCTTCTGCAATTGATGTAATGTCAAAATCTATTGACTAATTTTCATTGTTTTTTCACGAAGATTTAGTAAAAAAAATATGCAATGAAACAAATTTGTATGGAAATAGAATTCAAAATCAAATTCCTAATCCTATGCAGAATAAAATAAAAGGCTACTAACATCTCTGAAATTAATGCCGTTCTAGAGGTCATTTTGAATATGGGTTTGCATCCACTGTCCGATATAAAAGATTACTTTTCAGTCAAATGGGTGAAAAAATGACATTCTTTTCTGATATTTTAACCGAAACCGATTTCTTCAGCTATTTTGGAGACTAAATTTTTGTCACGAAGAAGGAAATGGTCGTGATTTGAAAAATGCCAACTTTTTTATACACCAAGCTCTCACATCTCAGTATACGAGAGCACGATATCTTTCAAAGGTCAAATTTGTTTCAAAGTCTATAACCCCAACAAACCTACAAAATTTGGCCTAAAAATATTTGTTCTGTCCGATTCTCAGAATTGATTTATTTATAACTTTGACCCATATTACAGTAAACAAGGAGAAGAAGAAGAATTGCTGAAAACAACTAAAACTGTACTGAATCTTTGTGAATCTTTGGTGAAGGATCCCTCAAAACCGCCTAGTGGCCATCATATTTACGTAGACAGTGAGGTACTACAACAGGCCTGAACTGGCTCGAGAACTAATGAAGAAACATATGTATGTTACGGGTACAGTGATGAACAACAGAAAGGAAATGCCTATTCTTAGCAAAACACTTAATTCAGGAGATCTTGAAGGAAATAGAAAAGGCGATATGGGCGTTGTGTATTGGAAGGATAAAAGAGTGGTGACAGCACTTACAACAAAACACAAAGTAAGCAAACACGACATGATAGAAGTCCAGAGTAAGTACCCAGATAAGCCACCTATACTGAAGCCTGAAGCTGTCGTGGACTATATACAACATATAGGAGGTGTGGATCGCAGTGATCACTTTATTTCCAGCTACCAGTTCAAGCGGCGAACAAAAAAATGGTATAAGAAGGTTTTTTCTGGCTGTTGGAAGTTTTGGTTATCAACGCCTACCTCTTGTACAAATTAGTTAACGAAGAACACAACCGAAAAACTCTGTCTCACAAGCAGTTCAGAATTAGTCTTATTGAAGATTTGGTAAACTACTACATGAAAAGGAAATCAAGACTCTAAATGAAACGACCAGGCCGACCACAGGAAAATCAGTTGCAAAGATTGAACGGGAAACTTAACATGATGGGAAAGGCTCCTAAAGGTTCTTTTCGGTGCCATGTTTGTTACCAAAAAAAATTATGTAAAGAGACTGTATATTTTTGTAAAACATGTGTTGATAAGCCTTATCTACACCAACACTCATGTTTCGAAGCATATCATACTAAGACAGTCTACGTCTAAGAGTAAAGTTTTACATGAATAAAATATGAATAATTCTAAAAATGTTTTTGTTTGGTAATTGTAAGTGTAATAAATCATTCAAATATATTTTACACACAATACATTTTACATAGAATACATAAACAGAAATGGGGAGTTTTTAAATTTTGTATACAACTCCCAAATTAGAGACAAAAACATAGCACTCTTTGCGGACCACAAGCGGATATATCCGCCACTTTGCATTGAGCTGAGAACAAATAACGGATATATCCGCATTACGTTTTTCATCTTATTTTCATTAAAAAAATTATTTCATACGAAATTATTGAAACAATATAAGTTATAGTTATATATGAACCCAAAAACATGGTTTAAAACAAAAAACATTTTTTTACTCCAAGGTATTAGTAAATGTCCGTCCACAAGGAGTTTATACCGCGCTCCGCGAAGGGTTAACAGGAGTTGTTTGATACTCTCGACACTTCTTCTTCTACAGCACTACAGCCTGATGTAAGCCTTGGCTTCCTGTACACATACAGTGGCAGCTCGTGAGTATAATGCTGGGGGAGCACACACCACAGGGGTGTTTGAACATTTTGTGTATTTTAGTGAGTTTTTAAGGCAATCTAGGTATTAAATTTGTGATGCCATATGTTTCTGAAATACTTATCATATGTAAATCTGAAATACTCTACTTACATACCTTTAGTTATATTGCTTGTAGCAGAAGTCCATCCTTCTTTCTGACTCACTAGATATGTCGCTCTGCGCATGCTCGGATGCCGTCCAAAGCCTTCCATAAGGCACAAGCTTAGACGCGTCATAGCACCAGCAGCCTCCACCATTACCACTCTTCATATAACTGCATGGTAATGGATTGGGACATTCTGGCCAGCGCCCCACGGCTACAAATACAAACTTATCGCGCTATGTTTGCGTGTTTTTTTCTTAATTTTCGATGTATGTGATTGAAAAAAAACACTTTGGTTAATTAGATGTATAATTATAATTGAATGGGTATTTAATTTTTTTTTCTTTTTCAAATCTTTTGGAGGGGCGGCGTCCGAGAGCCCTTATGGGCAAGCCGCCACTGCCTGTATATATCCTTTCACACCCATCCTTACACATACCATTCATTCATCTTTTCTATGTTAACCCCTGTATAAATTAGAAGACTGGAAAATAGTATTGTAAAAGTTATTAAAAGTAATGTAACACGTACATTAATAGACAAGTTTGTAAAAATTGCATTAGTTGATGTGGTATCAGTACCATATTTATAAACAGAAGAGTTATGCAACAAGTAAGCCTAGGCCTATTCTAAATACAAAGCAGTTGAAAAGCTGACAACTGCTTTTTGATCTATAATTGGGGACATAGGTACTGAAAAAGGACATAGCTGAGAGTGAAGGAAACGTGTATTACATACTAGAGAGAAGCAAAATTTGGCGCTTTTGAATGTTGAGTGGGGAGGAGTTGAGATTGGGCTGGACATGGGATTCCTGCTTGAAGTCTAAAAGTGGCTATGGGAGACAAAAGATAAGAAACATATTTACATACTGGTACTTGATCTGTTTTAGGATATCGTAGAATTCAACTTGGGAAATAAATATTAAAGAGTCAGACTTTAGTTATTGGGGAAATTATAAATGTAAATTTATAAACTCGGTTGACTCACTTTGATCAATGTCGTATTAGGTTAGGTATACATTTAGTGTATTCATTTTATGTACTGTTAGATATAGGTTTTCATTTATTAAAAGTATTTAAGTATTTTTGGCTATTAAATGTTGTCAAATGTCTTTGTTTAAGTTATTGTTAGAAGTAATTGAATAAAACTCTCATTAATTTGCCAAACAAGTTATTAATTGTGATCCTTCCTGACATAATGACTTACCATAACAAATATCAGAAACTATACAGATTGAGAGTTAATAATAGGCTAATGTTTTCTTGTATGTATAATGTTTAGGTGAATTTAGCGATCAGTTGAAAATAACTCAAAATAGAAGCTATTTTGTGAGTTTTTTTTTTTAATATTCCTATAAGCGTAGCTATTTCACTCTCATAACAGCATTATCAGCTATAATATTAACAATATATATATATTAAGATATAAATTAAGATTAACAATAATTTCTTCAATTAAAAATCTACATCTTAAATGTCTAAGTTTTTAGATTAGCCTGCACAATTTATTCTGATAATTATTATAACTTTTATGCAGAAATCGTTATGAATCTACAGAATTACTTCATATATGGTTTAGCATACTAACTTTAAACATTATGTTAATATTTTGATTAAACACAATTAATTTCAGTTGTTTCAAATTAAAGAACCATCGACATTCAACTTTTAAACCAAAGAGAAATAAATCATAATAAAAGAATGTTCATATTTCCATTGCGAACTTTGTGTGAGATATAGGCTAAACAATAATGGATGACATGTCAAGAGTATTTTCTAGAAGAATTTACATCCTAGTCAAAGACAATAACATAGATACAACTAGGAATTTGATAGACCTAGCCTGCTGAATGGAAAAATTAAAATATAAGATTTCTAAAAGCTCAGCTAAATCAATGGCTAGGGCACGCACTTGGTGCAGTTGGAGGAACAGTGTATGCTCAGGAAAATAATGAGAACACAAATAATAAAGAAATAGAGAAAGAAGGGTTGACCTAGAAAAATATCAAAGGATAGATGTGAGAGGATATGGCAAAGTAGGTAGAACATTCAAGTACATACAGTAGTCGTATGGGTGTCCAAGGATCACATCAGACTACAGTACTGTAGAAGTAGTGTCAAGTGTATCGACTCTCTTTATCTACCAGCAAGAAAAAATATTAATAAAGGGTAAAAACATGCCTAAGTCTAAATTAAAACCTAGGCCTACCATAATATAAGTGGTAAAACATGCGTAAACCTATGTTAAAACCTAGGCCTACCTTAAAATAAAGAACTCGGAGGAAGTAAAATAAAATTGAGCTAGCCTATTTTATGGGTATAGCTATATGTTAATGACAGTTCAGTTAATGAATCGCAAGTGTACATGGAAGAAGCAACAATTACTAAAAAGGTAAACGTGATAATATCTTACTGAAGTCTTACGTAAAAAACATGGTGCATTATATAACTGTGTTATGCAGTAAACCTAGGACACTGCTATCTTAACAAGTAATTCTTATCAAGTAACATTTGTTATTGTGCGTAGTAAATAGGCTTGCTGCAGTAAATAATATGAACTCACAGTTATGCAAAGGCGCAGGCAACATAATATGTATATATATATATATATATATATATTACAACGGAACCACCGTTGAGAATATTTCGGGTCCCACGTTTCGGGACGCCAATTCTACCACTGATAACCTTTTGGAGGAAACTTCGTTTTGGCCACAACTACAACGCGTTCTGCCCCACGTTGGCTGCGCCAATTCTACAACGAATCCTCCTTTTAGAAGATTCTTCGTTGGAGAATAAGTTATTTCCACCTACTGGAAGTCTTATAGGCAATCTCACTTTGTTTGGCCTAGGTGAAATAACTATGTGGCGAATACTCAGTTTGCTGACTATTCTGACAAAAAAAAATTTATTTTATACTTCCAGTAATTTATTTCTGAAATTAGCTCAGTTAGAACACAAGTTAATAATATTACTTTTTGTAAACCTCTGAAGAGTGAGTACACTGAAACTAAACTTGTAAATAGCTTACTTGTGCTTGCAATTATTTTATGAAATTTCACTGTATCAATTCTTAATCTATAATTCATAAAATATTGGGATATTTGAATACTAGGTATTTTTGTAAATAATAACTTTTTTATAAAGCAAAATAAAATTTTAATAATTTCCTTTTTCAAACTTTAAACATAAAACAGAACTTTTGGATTTAATCCTTTTCCAATAAAACCAAATAATAAATTTCTTTTCAATTAAAATAATAATTTTCTTAAGCTACAAGGCAGAACTAATCTTTTACCTAATTATATTTTATTTTAATATTTTATACTCAATTGAATTTAATTAATAATTTAATGAAAATTTTAATTTGAATTTACGATTTAATGAATTTACTTTTATAATTAATTACAAATATTTCTTAATCTAACATCCTAAGTAACCCAGTATTTAAAATAAATTTACTTGAATTTAATTCAGGCAATTTTAATAGGGACTAACGTATTTTACGCTTCTAACGTCCTTTTCACACTTGTCCAGGCGTCGCGACGTTTGTTGTGAAGTCCGCGGACGCTGTATAGTGATGGTAAGCTACAGATGTTCTGCGTGCTGATAAAGTTGTCTTGTTGGTGAAGGTGAAGTCCTGTAGGGTTGTCTGGATGGGTGATGGATGGCTTCTTAAAGATGGATGTGGTACTGCCGTGTCTGCAATCCCGGTTCGGTTATTCCCTCGAAGCTACAGTTGCATGTCCTAGTGGTCGCCTGGTGGTGTCCTGAAGTCCTGTCTGGAAGATATACGAATCACTCCATGTATCAGCTGTCTTGCAGGCTATGTTCTTCCTCCAGAAAATTCCAAGTTAGGCCAACTTTGTATAGACTAAGTTGCCACTGAAGTTCTTGTAGAGTTAAGGCGGTGTCTATTGCTGCATCCCAGGTGAAAACCGCAATGACGTATCTTCTTACTTGTTATAAAAATTATAAAGGTTAACGAAGAAAATACTTAGCTTCTAGTATGCTAAAGTATTTTGTAAAAACAAGTAATCGCTCTCGATGCGTCTACCTACATTGAAAAAATATTAAGCCTGATGCGTCTACTAGCATCGTAAGAATAATAAGCATCTTGAGTTTCCCCGAGCAATCGTTTATATAAGGTTTTTCGGCACTATTTCATTGCCAACTTGAGCCTTCTAACACTGTATTACTACAATGCTTTAAAATTCGTTTTTTCGACAAATTTAAACTTCTGGTCTATGTAATTTTTCATCCTGAATTTTATTTTAATTTTGTCATTATTTTTCCACTTGATTTAACCATTGTTTTAAGTACGTTTTCTTTTGTTTTTGGAGTACGCCCAGTTTCGTATGCTGGTAGCCTTGCTCCCCCTCCAGCCGTCTCATCTTCGGCCCGCCCTTCTGCTGTTCCAAGTTCTTATCTCGCTTCCCGCAGTTTATGCTATGTAAAATCCTTTTCGCTGTAACTTCTCCAGGGCTTTCCCGATTTTCCTGAGAGTGATATCATTTGATTCAGCTCGTTGTTGTCTTTCCCCTCGAACTCGAGTGACGTTCGTACGACTCTTGGTTCGTGTACACGACCCGCGCGCGTTTTTCCGCGGCGATTTTTCCCGGAAAAGTCTAAATTTTCCGTTTCTTTCAGTTTTTCGTTCTACACTTCTTATTGTCCATTGGTTCTTGTTAACTAGCCGGATTTTCATTTCATTTCTGCTTCTGGTTGTCTTGCTGTGAGGTTAGGGACTTTAACGATTTTTTTACTAACTGGGGTTTTACTTTACTCCCGAAACATATTTCAAATACTGGATTATTTTTACATAAATATGTTACTTACATACTATTTACCACTTTGGGTTATTAAAAATTTAAGTTTAATTTTTCATTTAGCTGTAAAGGTGCAAATTCTATCACCTTTTTCCTTTCATAAATTTTCTAGTTTTTCTTTTATATTATAAATTACCTTTATCAATACTAAAACTTGTTTTGGTTAGAATTTAAAAAACTTCAATTTTAACCTACTTTTTTATCCTTTGAACTTTGTGAATTACCATTAACTTTTTTATTTGACAAAATTTCGCTAAACCTTATTTCACCTTTATTTTAGGCCTCTTTAAGAAAAGCCTAAAAAACCTTTTCTTTTTCAATTTAGAGGAATTTTGAAATTTCTCCCATACTTTGACAGCTCGTATCTTACGTAACTTGGTGATTTTTTATTATCTAATCTTGCAGTAAATACACCCGCGGTTAGCGTAATGCATTTCCTTAAGATTTTTATTTTTTATTTAAATCCTGGATTTTGGCTTCCCGAAAGAATCTTTAAGTTATTTTTACAAGTTTCCTTTCCATTACTAACAGGCAGGGTCCAAAAGTTTAATTCAGCCCGATAACGGACCGCCCGTGTTAACATGATTGTCGTGACCTACATTCAGCTTCAACCCGCGGCAAGTCCAGATTATTCAAACTTACAAAATTAATTATAAATCTAAACTCAAGACCTACAACAAGTTTTGTCCGTTGTAATATATATAGGCCTATATATATGCTATATTTAAAAATTTTACGTACATTAGTCTATTAGCTTTATATACATTTTAAACAATTAGGTTTTCATAACATTGTTTTAAACTTTAAAAAGGAGAAATTTTACATCAGGTAGAAAAAATTTGCATCAACACTTTTAAAGAGTTTCTAGATATCTAGTGTTTTAAAAAAAACCTTAAGCTCAATATTCTTATTGATGTCCTTTAAGTCAGAGCGTGATACGGCAGAAAAACAATTAGCCTAAGCAATTACAAATAGACTCATTAGTGTTAAAATATGACCAAGAAAAATATATGAATTAATATTAATATTAATTAAGTCCGCTTGATTTAATTGTGGATTTGATTTAAATTTATTTTCTAAACATAGAAAAACGCATTTGACAATTTCAACTGAATTACCCAAATTGTACGGGTTAGTCTTAGAAAATAGCGTAGCAACGAAACTTCCATTTTGTTCGTGTGAATCAGTAGCCTTGTAGTTATTTTAAAGACTCATTGAAAATCTTCATTCACGTGACAACTCGTTAGACATAGGAGGAACTACTTCGGATGTCCAAAACAGTCGTAGGATTTGGTTAAGGTTCAATTCGTAAACAGTGGAAGTGATTTTGGAACAATAGAGTTAACGTTTACATCCACAGAACCCATAAGAATATATCCAACAGTTTCTATTGCCGTTGGCAACAGGGCCGTCGAGAGGGTTTTTTCGTAAAAAAACCTCGGGGTTCTCGGGGGGATGGGGCATGCCCCCCCCCTGAAGCTGCCACTGAGTGGGAAATATTGAAACGATGTGACTGCTCATGGGTCCCAAGTACAGTAACTCAATACCTTACAACGCCAGCTTAAAAGAAAAATGTATTTTTCATATTTTCCCCTAAATTTTTATTCACTGTAGATCTCTTAGGCCCTTCGCTCACGGGGAGAGAGAGACTCGAACTCGAGATCCCCTCTCCTCGACTTCCTATGTAAGTGAATGGGGATTCCCCAACGAGACGTTTTGCTATCGAAGCGAGAGAGACTCGAACTGTTGAGAACGGGAAAAATTGATCATGACGCTTGAAACGATGAGTTGTGTCTTGTTGACCATTGAAGTTTTTAATGTGAAATTTGTGGGAGAAGTTGAAAACTCCCTTTTGTTACCTAATAATCTTATTTCGTTAAATTTATTCTTTAATAAAGGTAATTAAAGTTAGGCCTACATAGTTTTATTATACATAATCATTAAAAAAAAAACTGTGATAAAATTAAAATTACTAAAGCCATTGATTATATAGAATATCAGGTACAGTATTATTAAAACCATTGGTTATTTAATAATTTAATTTCGATGTTATCTGGTGTCTTCATTCCATTTTTTTTCTAATTTTCTTTGTACCAATTTGATATTAAAATGAAATGTACAACAGTAAAAAGTTATGAATCTAGAATATTCTATAGAATGCCAAAATTTTGGATCGCTCTTTTGCAATTCTTTTACCGCAACAAACAGCCAAAATGATAGTTCCGTTTGACGCACCCGTATTCAATGAGTCCTTCTTTTCATCCGTCGGGCGGTCCCAATAAAACATAGTAGGCTATCTTATCTTCCTCATCATAATCTGCTCATTTTAAAAATCTTTTGAAGTAGAGAGTTTTGTACTTTCTTGGCTGAACACTGCTAATTGAGCATAAGAAAAATCTCATAAGACGCATGACGCTCTTACCGCTTCGAGTTCGAGTCTCTCGCCCCGTGAGCGTAGGTCCTCAAAGTTTAACTTGTAACTTCCCCTGTAACTATTGAAATTTTACTTCATGGTTTTCGGAAAAGTAACAATTTAAGGAATATCTTTGATTTGACTAAATAAAGTCATTTCACACTACACCGTACACGATAGTGTCAAAAAATATATTGATTTTTTGGGTAGGCTACTAGTGGAAAGGCAAATGGCCAAAATTACAAATTTGGCTCACCCTGAAACCTAACCAGCAACCACCATGCTAGATTTTATAATACATTAGTACATATGATATTTTGACCGGTGGTCACTCTGTATGAGTGGGACCCTCTTTACTGGACGCCATTTTTAAAACTAACTCATATATACAACCCATCACCCATTTTACTAAACGTTGCTTCGTTCGAACGTGATTATTCCAGTACATACGTGTCAAATTTCATTGTGGTATCCTACAGGGCCACTGAGAGACCATGTCAGAAACTAGGGACACGGGGCTCGGGAGAGCCCGGGCTCAAAGATTTTTTTTAGAATTGTAGAAAATGAAAACTAAAACAACAATGAATTGTTCATTAATGTTGGTCTGAAGCAGGCGTCGGGCACGGGCTCTCATATATTATTTATATTTAGCCATACAAAATTTACGAAGTCAAAACTCCGGCTGAAACCCTTTGTGCGTAGTATTAGAACTTTACCGCCTTGCGAAGTGCGGTGAAAGGTATGAGCATTGAAGAAACAACATGTGCCATCCCATCCCATCGCTACCCTTCTTATCTGTGTTTGATCACTTTTGTTCTTTACTTCTTTTCCCCCTTTCTTCCTTTCAGTAAGTCGATCAGCTGTCTGTGCGCTTATCAGTTGCTTTTGCGCTAACGCTTGTTCTTTTTAATGTTTTGTTCGCTTCTCAATTAACTTTATTTTCGTTGTATTCCGTGTTAGTGATAAAGAGATCAAGTTTATTACTGTAATAAAATTTGGCCTAAGTTCCTAAAAACTATGTACATATATATATGTTTCAAAAATAACCCAATGTCTTTTTATCTAGTTTCAAATTTCTGACCTTATGTTATGAGTAAACAGACTTACTATAATCTTGAAGAAAATAACATTAGGCCTATTACCATTATAATAATTAATTAGTAACTGCAATTATTTTTCATTTGAATTGTGTTTAGTTTGTTAGTACTACAGTTTTAAAACTGTTTTTTTTTTTTACAAATGTTCATTTTGTACCAGTTGAATAAAAAAATATACTGTATATGTATGTAAATATTTGGATGAGTAAATTTTTATTTGCGGATTTTACATCTGAATTCAAAACAAACAAGAACTACCAAGTTGCCTGGCCCTTTATTATTCTGTAGTCAAAGTGTGAACTAAACAAAAACAATATACAAATTCAGTCAGAGTAAGCCTAAATTATAGATGTAGTCAACAGAAAAAAATTATTAGGCCTATTGAAAAAATAAAACTCATATTTCTATTAAAAAACAAAAAAAATAACAAAAACAAACAAATAGCTTAGGGCCTACTAGCTTAAATAACGTTAAATAACATCTGATTTTCAGATGTTTAGTTTTCGAACATTTTTGGGAGTGCGATATGAACCCCACCCCCCAACCATGGTGAGGGGGGCCCGTAGACCTCTACTCTCGATTCCACGTTCACCGTGCAGCACAGAGCGCCCATAAGACAGTTGTCCATACGACAGTCTCAGCGATAATAGCCAACTAAAAAACATCAACTCCCATGCAACGCTCTGTCAGTTGACGCAACCCGCATGACAATAAACGTGATGTTCCATGTAATGGTAGTAGCACGCCTATTCTCACGTAAGAAATGTACTGTAGGGTGAACGTGAAATCGAGTGTAGACTTTCGGCCTGGCCTGACTCTTGTAGGCCCTCGGTATCCATATCTGTTTCGGAGAATATGGACTGTGACAGAAGGACGAACGAATTGTCTTACAAGTGATTCGTTTCCCTTAGGCTAGGGACACACTATCCGAGAGATCGCCCGGACGGGCTTTACCCAGGGTCCGAATAGATCAGATTGTGTTGACAGAACACACTATCCGAGTGAATGCCCGGAGTCGATCAGTGAACAGTTGTTTAGCTCAGTTGTGCTTTGACAATGCAACTGTCAATACATAAAAAATGGCTGTGCTGTGTCTTCTTCGTCAAAGACGAAAGAAGAAGAGGGACAGGCGTTTTTTTTCCAATTATAGAAAAGAGGTTTTTGCTGGGAGCTTTTTATACTTTGTTCTTCGAGTTAAGATCAGATAACACGAAATTGTTCAACTATTTTCGAATGTCTGTGCCAACATTTGACGAACTCTTGGCCAAGACCAAAGAAAACTTGCAACCAGAAGACACAACATTTTGTAACGTGCTGTCGGCTCACTGTTACAATCAGGTCCCTGTTCGGGCGCCATTTTGTAACGTGCTGTCGCTTGCCAGCCGTTTACAAACAAAATTTATTAATAAAAAATAAATAAATCAAATTTTGACAAGTTTTTTCTAAGTTAATTTAATTAAAAAAATAACCTTTTGCTGCGTAACAATTACTTGTAATCTCATACTTTCAATTTGTATATTTTACTTTATTAATGTAATTACCAATTCAAGTCAATAAAATACTATTCCCTTAACCACAACAAAAACAATCAAACATAACCCCAAAATTGAAAGCAGGTTATGTTATAGTCAGATCTGTGATTGTCACAGTTGACTACCAAATCTCTGTTACGCATATTGGTATATACATCTGTGCGTACAGCTGATAACTACGGGGCAACTCGTCTTAGAACCACGGAATCTGTGTTCTACTCACAGAGACCTTGCCTCCAAAATTCGTCACTGCGGTTCCAACTGACTCCATTTTGTATCTCTTAAAGCTACACTGATTCTATATTTTATAACAAAGGTTCAATTTACCATGAAGTACTTCTAGGAAGGGAAAGGACTCAAATTAAGAAAACATAATAGTTGGCATTAAATTTTTAATGCCACATTTTAGATATCAAACATACAAACCTTATAAAAAAAAATTGGCAAATCATGACTGGTCTCAATAATCTTCAAACACTCACGCATTCATTCCAATTATTATAACTTTACTAAATTTAAACATACAACAAATTAGAATATTAAACTTTGAAATGCAGACTTAATTATTATTATATTTTTTACTTACATACGTTTTGATTTATAGTGCACTTTGATAAAAGAAACCTTACAACATTTTAAAAAGATTTTAATTTGATTTTACCTTTATTTAGAAATTTTCCCCTTTAAGATCTTTGTTCGTAGTAGCACTTTAGCCTCACCGAATTAAATTCACTTCGTTATTTGAATAACGTTTATATCGGAAACATTGTTTCACGTGGGACCTATTGCGAGTGTCCGCCATTAGTTCATTTCAGGTCGGCATACCCTACCGAAATTTACAAAGTCAATTTACCTTGCTTTGCAACGTACGATTTACGCCATTCGACATTTCTCGTTCACTACATTGTCTCTACTAACCTTTGAACATACTTTAACGGTATTTAAACTCTAAAAACCGCAGAAAACTATACTTGTGAAATCATTTCACCACCAAACGACCAAACAGGTCCGTACTGTATGAAGTCTCAGCTGCAAGTGGGGAACAGTGTTGCCAACAAGCTCCAGAAAAATGTCGCTAATAGAACTTTAAAAAGTCGCTAGAAAGTAGCTAGATATAAAAACGACAATAATTAAAGGTATTTGTTTAGCATTTTTCAATTTAAAAACGTATAACAACGTCTGTAACCTGTGCTTTATAAAATTTACACGTATACACACATAGATATAAATATTGTACCGTTTATACAAATCCTTAGGCTACCACAACTAAATATGTAAAAATATTCACTTACCTAACACATGTCTCAAAAGTACCGGTATTCACTTAACACATGGCATGTCTAAAAAATATTCACTTAAAATGTCTAAAAAATATTCACTTAAAATGTCTAAAAAATATATATTTAACACATGTCTCAAAAATATTCACTTAAAATGTAAAAAATATTCACTTAAAACGTCTAAAAAATATTCACTTAACACATGTCTCAAAAATATATACATAACACATGTCTCAAAAATATTCACTTAAAATGTATAAAAAATATTCACTTAACTTAACATGTCTCATTCAAATCTAGGACAACATTCATAATTTCTTCGTTCTCATCCATTAGCTTTGACGAGGCACTAGTCGATGGTCCTTCTGGCTGTCTCTTAAATGAATATGAAGATGAAGTTCCAATCATTTTTTGTATTTCTTCTGGCAGTTGGTAAGAATAACACTCTAAGTTAAACACTTTCAATCCAAATCTTATATGCAGTATCGCATTTAAAGTTTTTGTAGCAAGACGATTTCGCACTTTAGTTTTGACTATGTTCATAGCACTAAATGTTCTTTCAACTTCAGCATTTGAATGTGGTAGTGACATGACAGAAATTGCCATATCGCATAAATCCTTGAAAGGGTTTAACCCAGAAGCATCTTTAAAATTATTTACTTCGGCCCAAAAAGAAACAGTGTCTGTTGTATTTTCCCATTTTAATAAATTAATAGAATTCCACTGACTAACAATTTTATCAATAACATCCTCACTGATTCCTAAATGTTCTGAAAGGTTCACTATTTCTAATATATTTTTATGAGCTTTTAAAGTTCCATCGACACTTAAAACGGACATTTTTTTTAAGACAGTCATGTTTTCTGGAAATCTTTGTTGAAGTTGTTTTGACAATTTGACGGTAAAATCAATACATCTTTTTCTAAGTATTTGTTGATCACTGAGAGAAATGGTAGCTTCTTTTATGCCGTTCTCAAAAATGTAGCCTAGATAAGGTGAAGGATCCAGGTGGTTTTGAACATCATCTTTTAAAAAGTCTATGTTAGCAGTTGGTATTACCACTTTTTTACAAATTGTAGTAATAAGAAAGTCCAGCGTATTCAATAATTTAGTGGGGTCTGATTTTTCACCTTCAAATGACTTAAGGGCAAGCTGTACTTCTAAAAGAATGGACTTTAAATACACCAAATAAAGTCTGTTAAGGTCATCATTGTACATAGAATAAAGCATGTCAGCAGTATATAGCAATTATGTTTTTGTTTTGAAGTCTGAAAATGCAACTTCAGTTCAGTCCATTGATTTAAAATTCTGGTTACTGCAGGTTCAATTGATAACCAACGAGTAGCACACATTTTTACAATTTTCAATGGATTCTGCCCACAATTAATTGTTTTATATATATTACAATATTCTTCCTGTCGACTTGGAGAATGAGAAAACCAGTTGTATGTCTCTCTTATAATAAATTCTATGTTTCTCGGCAAGGTTTCTTCTGACGCATGGGATACTGCAAGTTGCAGAGAATGACAAACGCATCTTACAAGCACGAGATGAGGAAGGCCATAATTTTCTTTTAAAAGTTTATGGACACCATTATTGATCCCTGTCATAACTGAAGCATTGTCTGTGCCTATTCCAACCATATTACTCATTTGCAAACCTGAAGTTGTGATTAAACTAACGAGTGCATTTATAATCCCTTGAGCATCTGCCGATTCTAAGGGAACAAGTCCTAAAAAGGTAGAGACAATTCTTCCTAATTTATTGCTGAAATAACGTAGCACAACACCTAAATATTTAGTAACGCTAATATCTGTTGACTCATCCAGTATAACACTGTACTTTTGATTCCCTACGTCATTAATAACTAAATTAAGAAAATGTGGTCCTAGTACTTCTCGAATTACTTCAGTACATTTTGTACGATTTAAAGTTAAGGAGGGAGTAACTTTAGAATCTGCAAAAATATGTTTACAGGTTTTAATTAAGTGATCAGAAGTCAAAAGTGAACAGTGTTCCGCTATAAACATAGCCAAAGTACCTTCTGATTTGTTTACTAAAAGTTCTTTTGAAGGATCAACAACTTTAAAATTAAGGGTTTTTTGCACTGAGGAGTTATAAGGTAAAGACTGTTTTTTGTGCTTTAATGTCTCCAGATGTTTTTTAATGTCACTTAACTTGGCAAAAATTTCTACATGACAATATGAACAGTAAGCTTTAGTAGAATCACTTGTTACTGGTTTAAGCCAACCTTTAAAATCAATATTTGACAGCCACTCTGATCTAAAACGTTGTCCATAGATTTTTTTTTTAAAAGGAAGATCCATGGTTTTGGTTTACACTTTACACAATTAAAACACTTTCGAACAACACAGAACCTACAACGAAATAAACAAAAAATTATTAACTATAGAGTTAGAGCATTACACACAACCTACACATACAACTAAAAAAGTGAACAAAGAATTAACTATAGCGACAGACCGACAGAGCGTCACTTGTTACACCAAAGTTGAAACTCAAACTAGAAAGAAAAGAGAAAGTAGCAAAGTACTGCTTTCTTAGGCACCCTTAGTGCAATATAATTTCCCGCCAACCTGTCGCTAGGCAACGAATGACGAGGTCATTGACATAATATAGCTCAAAATAAATACACAATGCAATCATCATTCGTACTCGTAGGTTTTCGGACCTGTTTCCCATTACATCATTTTAGTATTATGCAGTTTGACTTTGTTGAATTAATAGCTAGATATTAGTAAAAATCGCTAAAAAATTGTGAAATAGTCGCTAAAAAAGTAGCTAGTCGCTAAATTAAATTTTATGTCGTTAAATGTCTAAAAAAGTCGTTAGAAATAGCGACAAAGTCGCTAAGTTGGCAACGCTGGTGGGGAAGAAGCATAGCGTCGGCCAACTGCCTCATGTGACGATGACGTCATGTCACGTGGTCCCTTTCCACCAATCCTGATTTTCTGATGTTATAAAATGCACGCAAGCTCTGAAAATTACACCCGTTCCGAGGCTAAAGTCTTGTTTCTTTCTGAAGTACACCCGTTGTAGAGGCTATGATTTTGTGACGTGTCCCTTTATTTCAAAAAACATATCTGAGTTCTTTCTATCTTTTACTTATGATTTATTATATTATAATTACTTTTTTATGACTAAAATATTATGAAATTAAACTTGTCTGCATTCCCCCTTTGAATTTCTATGTTTATTATTTCTTTATAAAATACAATGTTTTAAATTAGGCTAATTCATCCAAAATTTACATAGCTACTCCCTTTACGTTATACCCCTGTTTACTTGATTAAAACCCCTGAAACTCACATATATTACAATTTAGGAACTGTATTAAGCCACAAGAAATGCTGACAGTGACCTTAAGGTAAGTTATTAAGACTCAAATACACCACTATAATGCAAAATTTGTTAGTCTTAATTTCATTTTAGAACAAGAAGTAGGCCTAATGCAGTTTTATGTTTCTGTTCACTTTCAAAATTATAGGCTATTAAACTTATTGTAATTCACATATTTGATTTTACCACTATCGAAATTCTGTATTCAGTTTATTTTTTATACTATTTACAGTTTAGTCATCAATTGTTGATTACTTAAATCTGTTGCATAAATTTGTATAGGCCTACATTACTTTGAATCTAATCATTCAGAATCACGTTTAAAAAAAGTAAAAGTAATTAATCACTCTGGTTTTTAATTGTACTAAGTTTATATTGTATTAATAAATTATTGTCTTTTTAAAATAGCCATACTTGTTAAATAATAAATCATTTTTACCGAGAATGATAAATACGATAAAGATTCAAGTCCTTCTAACTTTTTAGTGAGTGATTGGTGAAGAGCCAAATCCAAGGAATGTTTATTAGGTATTAGGATGTACTTTTTTTATGTAAGGGAAACTTTGCCCCGTTTCAAAATTTAGAAATATTTGGGGCAGCTCAAAATTATTATACCCAAACCCCTGGCATGTGACCATTCATTTTAAAGGTATTAACAAAAGAAAATTTACAGTGCAAATTAGAGGGCCTCTATCTGAACCTTGCTACAAATTAAACCCTACTCCATGATA
Organism: Philaenus spumarius; assembly: GCA_018207615.1. NCBI lineage: Eukaryota > Metazoa > Arthropoda > Insecta > Hemiptera > Aphrophoridae > Philaenus > Philaenus spumarius. The sequence continues at coordinate 33,093 of JAGFPH010006455.1, read as the reverse complement.
AAGTAGAAGAAATATGTTTCCCAGGACAAAACTGGCAAGAGACTAATAAAAGACTGGGAAATACTCAACTACTGATAAGACTTGGATAACAATAGCTCAGACTAGCCAAAGTCCATTTGTGGAATGAAACCACCTTTTTGATTTTTCCAAAAATAGAATTTATTTTGGCTGTTTAATTTGTATTAGGGTTGAGATAGAGGCCTCAAATTTGCACTATTAGTTTTCTTAATACCTAAATGAATGGTCACATGACAGGGGTTTGGTATACCAACTTTGAGCTGCCCCCAAAATTTCCCATTTTGTACATGGTAACAACGTTGTCTTGTGCGTAAAAAAGTACACCTTTTTATACCTAGTAAACATTACCTGAGTTTGGTTTTTTTCCAATTACTCACTCAAAAGTTACGGGGTGGGGGTGTCTCCAGACTTTTAGTTTATCCTGTATATAACATGGGAACGACTTACCATAGTTCTTCTGTTCAGTATCACTCATTTCTTCGTATGTTGGTTTTAAGAAACAATAAACACTTTTCCATGTCTCTCTAGATTGTTTTTTTTCTTTTTACACTTCAAGAGTCCCGTCGCACAGTACTGGCCTCTCTTGGACCAAAGAAATTAATAAATTTATATCAATATCCAAAGACGACGACATTCCGTAAATGCAATTCTCAAAATATTTCAGCACACAAGCCACAGGGATTCACAGTTGTACACTCGTCTAAGGTTGAAACAAGACTGCTAATGGCTGAATGACTCCGTTCTCTTTCCGGGTCCCGGGTGATTGACCGTCTAGTGTGTTCTTTGTCATAAGACACAATGCTTCTCTACTTGGTTCCGAGACTCGGACGGGCTCTCGGCCGAGCGAGTAGAGAATACCTGGACGTGCTTTCGAGACCCGTCCGGGAAAACTGTCGTTCGGGCGTAGTGTGTCAGGGCTATAGAATACAAGGGCTGGTCCACTTCTTTGATGTTAACGCTCGCCGACGGTTCCAACCTTCCTTTTGCCCCCCTCCTATGTGATGTCACTCTGGTACCATGACACGCCGTGTAAGCACGGTTCGCCTTAGCTCTCACGTGTTATTTGATATAACGTTGCAGATGATAATTCTTTAAAAAAAATTATGTAATACACACAACCACCTAAATTATATGTTTACCAAATTTGGTTAATATTGAGTAATTTTTTTTTTTTTCAGTACAAGTGTTTAAAGGAAGTATTTAATTCCGCGAGATGTTCGCATTTTGGTGCATATTCAAGGCTAATTTTCTCTAAGAGACATTCCATGAATTTCTTTAAAAAGTTATACCATACCTAAATTATATGTTTAGCAAGTTTGGTGAATATTGAGCAATTATTTTGCTCAGTACACGTTTTTAAAGAAGGTATATAATTCCGCGAGATTTTCGCCCTTTGACGCATATTCAATGCTACTTTTCTCGAAGAGGCATTCCATGAATTTCTTTAAAAAATTATACAATTCACACAATCACCTAAATTATATGTTTAGCAAGGTATTTATTTATTTAATGTTACGTTGCAGATGAGATTACTTTATGAAATGTTACCAAGATTATCAAGTACCTAGGCTAATATTGTCTGCAGCGTTACTTGAATATTCCAAGAAACACCTTTACTAACAAAATACATTCAATCAAACATTTTCAGAATGATGAGATATAAATAAATAAATGTATAATATATAAATGATAATAGGATTTAAACTTAGAGTACCGGTAATTATTGATAACTCAAAATTTAAAAACAACAAATTTTAAGTAATCAGCTTCAAATTAAAATAAACATTAAAAAATATTATTTATTTAATGTAAGAGTTGCAAGCCAGATTACTTTATGTTAAAAAGTTACCAAGGTCCTCAAGTAAATTCTTCTGCAGCTTTAAGTTAAAATGTTAAAAAAAATCTTTACTAGCAAAATGCACTTAAAATTGTCAGAATAGTTAGATATAAATAAATATATAATATACAAATAATTATAAATCAAATTTAAACCTAGAGTAATAAAATTATTGATGACAAAAATAAAACATAATTAACTTCTAGACTAAATTAAATTTTGCTCAGTATCAATTTAAATAGTCCAATTGTTTAAATTCAACTATTAAATTAACCTAAGGCCTAGGGAAGAAAAATTTCTATAAAGCAGTTTTTTTAAATATATTATCTAAGCAGTAATTATTATGTAATGTGCATATCTGCATATAAGCTACTCATTATGTGTAAGTATTTATAAATTTTATGTGTTTTATTTTATAAGTATTACACATGTTTTATTAAACTGCAGAATGACATTCAAGTTTTGGTGGTTTATTATAATAAATACAACTATTTTCAATAATGTGGCACATTTTGTTCAATTTTGTATTTAGTTTTCAGAAATGTTTCAGAGAATCAAATTAAAAGTATGCTAACATTAAACACTACATCGTTTTATTACCTATTAATTAGTTAGTTTTATTGTAACCCTATCTTCTCCTTATATCTTTAGATTAATTATTGTTTACAGTCTATTTATTGCTTTGTGTAGTGTCAATACTAAAACTAAAGAAGAGCGCATCATAAAAATGTTACAGCTTTGCTAAGAAATAGAAATTATTGTAGCAGAAATACTTATAAGAAGCGTTGGGAATGGAGCAGGTGTTACAACCGTGACGTCATCACAGTGGCAGTGGCGGGAACGCTTTCCTTGGCGGACTGGTCCAGCCGGGCCAGCCCTTGTATTCTATAGCCCTGGTAGTGTGTTCTGCCTTATGTATCACCACTCGGGCCCGGTTCTGGGTAAAGCCCGTCCGAGCGATCTCTCGGATTGTGTGACCTTAGCCTTAGCAGTTAGCACCTAACTAAACAAATTGCCTCGAAATGCTTGATTATGTCTTTGGTGCATTGTGTTCCTTTTGGCTTTTCCAGATAGTAAAATGAAAATTTTAAAAACAGAAATCAATGTAACAGCTGATATAAGGACATACACAATAGTAGTTCCATGGAAAGGAGAAGTTTTGTACCATAGCAAAAATCCAAGGATTGGTAGGCTACTAAAATAATTTAAAATAACACATTCTTATTTATAAAAATCCAAGACTATTATTTTTTTGAAAATATATTTAATTACCAGTTCATAAAAAACTTAATTTTTCTAAAGAAACCTCAACAAACATCGTTTTATAATTTAGCACACAAAAAACATCCAATCATCAAATCTTGAAATGAAATAATGAGAATCAACTCCTATAAAACAAGTGTTTGTTGAGCATACATACGTGATTAACATAAAATATAACAGCTTAATCATCTTTAATACTTAAGCAAAACCCAGTAATTAATTATTATAGGCTACTTTGAGGTTACGTAGGAAAACTTCAATCATAATAATTTCTTATGAAGTTGTTATTTTTAAATATGAGTTATAAAACTAATGTATGTTATAATAGGTACGTTATAAGATTTGCTTTGAGGTTATAAACTGTGTATAAATTCGTTTATTCAAATTTAAAGAAGAGATACCTATTCGTTTACCTTCGAAAACATTCGTACATCTTCGTATAACATATAAACATATTCGATTATTAATTTCTTCACTATAATATTTATAACTTCTAAATCATTTGATCTAGGCTATCAATATGAAGTTAAAAGCAATTAAAAGATATAATTTTTGTCTTTCTTTAAATAACGTAGGTACCGGTATGTAAATAAAAAATACAGTATTAACAAATATGCCTACAGTTTTATAATTCTTATAAATTGTACACTTTTACCAAATTAAAAATCTCCGTCAGCATAGTTAGGTAGGCCTAAATAAAGCCTGTTATTTTTAAATAGTATTTTTTTAAATGAATTATTTCTGATGTGTATCTAATTAATCTGCCTGTGATTTTTCACTGTTTTTTACTAGTCAAAACATAATTTGTTTCTTAATTTTATACATCAATATTTAATTAATTGTTCAATTTAATTATATTTTATAATTTGTTCAATTAAGAACCTAAAGTGACAAATACAAAAAGAAGAAACTTTGATAATTTACTTTGTTGTTATGTGTATCTATATATATATTATTTTCAAATCGAGTATTTTAAATTTTGACTCAAGGAAATTTCTTGTTTCTTATTTTTACACTATGAAAGTTGATTACTTACACGTTAATAATAATTAATGATCAATTAAAAATACTAATTTCATAATTATATAATTATTATAATGGTCGAAAATATTATAATTTCATTAATCCTACATAGATATTTGCAATTCAAGTCACCCTTGGCAGATAGATGTAACCAATTAATTCCTATTTCCTTCTTGAAGACTTATTCCTTTCTTCATTATCCTTCTCTAGGTGTGGATACATTTTTTTGCCTGTCTATCATGAATCGAGGTAATTCTTTGAAATCTTACACAATTTATACAATTTTGTTTATAAAAATAACTTTTATACATTTAAGAATTTGAGTAGATTTGAAATTTTTACTTCATTCTTAAAAAAAAAAATAGTAATAAGTTTAACATTCACCTCATGGTTGTGAAAGGAAAGTTAGCCCTATCCTTTTCTGAGATATTGGATTATGACTTTATGATCATTATTTATTAATCAAAATGTTTTATATTCAGATTATTTTTTAAAGTTTCAATATTTTAAGAATTTGAGTAGATTTGAAATATTTGAAATTTGTACTTAATTCTTTTAAAAAAATGGCGTAACTTCACTATTCGACTCTAGGCTAACCTAGAGCTAACAGAAATCTAGGTTAGCCTAGAGTCGAATAGTAAAGTTGCGCCCTGTAGCCTATTAAAGAATTTCTTTAAAAGGATATTTACACCTGGTAGGTCTAAATCATACCAAAATCCCCTTGTTTATTTTCTGTAGAACATTAAAATATCAGCCATTGTTTTAATTGATCAAATTTGTGGAATGTAAAAACAGCCTATGCCTAGGCCTAATCTTCGAAACAATAAATTAACTAGGGCCTAACATGGAATTTAGGCATAGCCTAGCCTACAGCCTGCATTTTTATTGCAGGTTAATTGTTTTAAATCGGCTAATTATTTAGATATAGTTGTCGGTAGTAGGTAATTTATGAAAAAGTTTAAATTTTAAGATAGGCTAGATTTGTATTTGTTACATTTGTTGTGCTAAAATAGTAGGTTACAAAACTATAACTCCCTTTAATTTATAATTATTGTTAGGCTCTGTCAATAGGCTCTCAGTAGGCTACCGGATTTAATTTTAGGCTATAGCCTATAAAAAAAAGACTTGCACTACAGTGTTAGGCCTACATTGAATGTTAGGGGATACATTGAGTGCCTATATATGAAGTGATAGACTACTGTTAGGCTAATATTAGTCTAAACTAAAAAACAGAAATTATTGTTTTTTGCAAACAAACAATTAATTTTGGTAAAATAAACAATTATTTTACTCTTTAACCACCCAACCACTGGTTAAAAATAAAAAACAACCCAAACGAAACATTTTTAGCTTAGGCTTGCTTGAAAATATCTTCCACAAGTTAATTGTATTTAGGCTACTATTGATAGTAAATTATCCTACAAAAGGTAAAAAGTTCACTCTATCTTACAATCAATTTTGAATATATATGTATGCAAGCGCGGTCCCAGAGGGGAGGTCAAATCGAATACAATTTGGGAGAGGAACGACTTGTGGGTCTAGCTCTATTAAATATTCATGGAGACATAGATGCGGATGTGATTGCCGTGATTAACAGGTTTGCTAAGAGCTTAAATACGAGGTTGGAATTTGTCTTGTAATTTATATGAATAGTATTTCCTATTACATATTAAACCATTGATAAAATGTGTATTGTTTCAGTTTCTATTCATTTATACCTGAAATGGGTCAATTAAAAACTTGACAAGTATTTAGATGTCCTTTAAAGCTAAAGCTTAGATTTTAGGTTAGGAGTTCGTTGACCTGTAATTAGATACTATAAATAAATTTGCCTAATCTAATAAGGGCCTAATTTGTAAGGTAGGCCTACTGTATCAATATTCAATATATTTGTTTAGTTATTCTATCAGCTTATGACAAGGCCTTTCTTTACATAATTTTTAGTTTGTAAAACTATCGGCTAGTACCTAATTGACACTTTTGAACTGTAAAATATGCTGTCTTTTATAGCCTACACATTGGCTCTGACAATCGTTACAGTAAGCATATTTTCAGAGTAAAATAACTATTTTCAACTGAACTAGTTTATAGGCTTACATTTCACACTTTTGAATAGTAAAATGGCCTCTTTTAGATAGATCTATTATGTTCATTTAACTATCAGTTTCTTTGGTTCAAATAAAAATGACCTATTATTGAAAGTAATATAGCCTAAGTGAACATTTTTTAGTAAAGTAGGCTTACAGTGAATATTTCAATGATGTTTTAAACATAAAAATTCATATTAAATTATGAAAAGTGTTAGTTAGGCTGGCCTACCAACATAGGCCTAAAATATATTTTAAATAATAAATCTATTCATCATAGATTATAAGAAAGAGGAACAAATAAAAATATATCATACATCAATAATAAATGGAAAAGAAAACAAATGAAATTCTTGTATAGCCTAGCTTAAATATTTTTGTATTTTTGCACTTTTTATAAGCCTACTTAACTCTATTGTTTTAGGTTTCAGATTAAGAGAAAAGGAAAGAAATTGTAATGTTAAATTTATTCTGTTGAAAGTGTTAATAATGCCAAATATAAACTCGTCTAAAAGTTTTAAGTAGGCCTAGGCTACAATTTTTATTTAATTTTTATCATTAATAATTGGTGTGTGTTAATTTAATAGGTAATTATCACTTGGAGTCTCCTACTCAAGAACTTCTTTCCAGTCAAAGTCAAGGAGTTTTGAGCCGAAGTATTTCTGAACGAGGTAATTTGTTGTTTTACTTAAATAAAATATTGTACCATTATGTTTGTACTGTATATAGCTCTTGATGCTAAGTGTGTGTTTGATAAACCCAATCATCAATACTTGTTGTTAATGAAATATGTAAAGTATCCATACAACTTTTTAATATAAAGTAGACTGATACTGAATTAGTATTCTGTTACAAAGGTAACCAATTTTGGGATCACATTTAAATCTCCAAATAAAAAATATAGGCGTAGATATTACTTCATATTATTTTTACCAAGTACTTTATTCAGGGTTCTTCGGTCAGAAAAATGAAAAATAGTCAGGAAACTTATAAAAAAATTGGAGGAAACAGTTTCATACGAGTGAGACTCGGATGATCCAAAAACTGAGGGGTTTCTTTAATCCAGTTTGCTATAGCACAATTTGTTTTTTTTTTCAGGAGAACATCTGCATTACGGTATATAAAAGTCTAAAAAGTACTATTGTCAGAAATTACTTAAAAGCCCACTCATTTTTGCATTAAATATTTAAGTTATGAATAAGTGATTCTAAAATTTGAGATTTGTATTTTAATTTTATATACCATAAAATATTACTTATTTTGTATTCAATTGAATCTAGTTTGTTCTGGTTAAATCTAAAATTTGAATATTATAGGATTAAAAAATTCTGATAATTATAGGAATTGTGATTCAAGTTCAGTTAACTGGATCCAGGGAATATAACACATGAATCCAGGGAACACTGAAAAGTGAACATGTACTGTTTTCTCTCATTATTTAGCACTCTGATCTAACATAAAATTAATTTTCATATTATTAACACTACAAACTAAAGATTATAAAAATTAATGTACATCTAGCACTTAGCAAACAAAATACTTAAATTATAAATGAAATCTTAGTACTGGGGCAATATATTAAAATATACAGTAGGCCTACTTACAGGTAATTGTTTTCTTTGTCTTCCTTGGATGGTTTGGTAAGGAAGAACGGCTGTAGTGAGGAGTAAGCCGAAATATATTCAATAGAATTTATGTTTCTAAATGTAGTGCAAAATGTTGTAGTAAAATAATTTTTAAATAGCTATTGGTTAATCGAGTAATTTGAAAAAAATCTAGCATAAAGTCAAAGAAGTCATTCAAATGATTAGCCTACCAAAATTCTGAAGGAAGCCATATTCAAGTTTAACTAAGAAACTAGGAAAGTTAAGAAAAATCAGTTGTCGGGGAAAGGAATTTACCAAAATTTTGTAGAAATTTTAATTCTTTATTTCAAAATAATGTTGTAATCTGTAGTTTACAATGTATTTGTAAAAATCAGCTCAAAAACTAATAGCCGGCTGATTATAACTCAGACGATAAAATACCAACTGTCATAACTTACGCCAATAATATGAGAGAAGTACATAGAAAACTCTACTTGCATTTAGTACAGTTCTCAGTAATAAAGTTAAAACTATCTGTGTTTAAAGTTGATTTAAGTGTTTATATATTCAAACACCTTATTTCATGTATACAATCATTTTCTATCTCAAATCATGTACCTTAGTTGGCATTACAAAGCTCCATTCTTTCCTCTGGACTGGTGCTTTGAGTATATTTTGTAGTGTTTGTACAGGACAGGCTATGTGTTAAATTGGTTTTTTTTAAATGTTATATAATTTAAAAAGCATGGTCGATATTCGTCATGCTAACAAAGATTTTTTGTTAAAATTTGTTGGTATTTGATTTTATTAGCTTTTTGTAAAGTTAAGCTGAAGGAATATGTGAATCAAATTTGAGAAATAGATTGATAGAAGGCTGATCAGGAGTTTGTGTCAAAGGATCTTTTCTGAAAGAGCTTAATTTGGAAACTCATGCAAAGTGGATGATATTAACCAAACTTTTGATGATTTGAGTTACTAATGTACTAATCTTAAAAAGTCTCCTTTAGTCGTTCATCAGCTGGAATACATGGTCTTATTGTTTTGTAATAATTATGAGTTAATATGAAATTCCAAAACTCATCAAAATTAATTTCATTTGTCCTTAAGATGAGAATAGTTTTTAAAATCCATGGGATTATTTCATTTTAGTTCTCTCAAAAGGCATCTGTTAACTAGGCCCATACATTTTTTCATTCACCTAGTCAGTTCTTCTGCCATACATATTCCTAAAACACCATACAGAACTAGATCAATATTTTTATTTTCCTTTTATCAAGTTTTAAATATTTTTACATCAAACAACCAACTAGGCTATAATGGCACAAAATTGTATTTGAAATTTGTGCATAACTATGTGCAAAGCTAAAGGACAATTTTTATTTTCCCAGACACACTCTGTCTTTCCATTGAAACAGCGTTCCTCGCACAATCTAGAATCACCTCAAAATTATTTACTGTGTATGGAAAATAACATTCGGCTCAATTTTACAAGGGAACGAGTGTTTGTGGCTAGCTAATATGCTTTCCATTTTTTTAAAAATAAAGCTAAAATTTTGTAAATCTAGTGATGTTAAAGATAACATACAAATTCGTTACAGTAGAAAAATTATTTATATTTATGTGTACCTTTGATGCAAATATATTTTTTCACTGAGTACTATTAATGAAACAATTATTTCTTTTTCAACAACAATCAGTAGGCTACTTGTATTATTGTAAACAGAAATTTCCGAATGTTTATATCCATATCATTAGATGTGTTCATATTTGTCATCGACTTAAGTAGACCTAACAGTTTATTATTTTGGCAGACACTAGGCCTTTATTTGAAATCTATTTGAATGAATTTGAGGCAAAAGCGAGTGCCTGCAATTAGAAACATCACTTAAGTTTGTTTTTGGTAGAAGTTATTTGTTTATAATATGATTAAGTATAGGACAAAATACAAAATCCAACAAAATAAAAAAACAAATTTTAAGAACTAATTTGGTATAGTGTTTACAGATTTGCAAATTCAGGGGTTCATCATACACAAATTAATAATAATAAAGTTCTCCTGAAACCCAAATAATTACTGTATTAATTTGTAAACGTTATATTAATTCTTTGATATTACAACAGGCAAATTTCGCTCAAACTCTCATAATGAAAGAGTGATCGCTTTCTATTTTTCAATGAATCAACATAAAGCGAGTGGAAGTACTAATGAAAATGAAGGAGAAGGTAAATTCACATCTTTACTGGTTTGATTAATGTTAAATAAACTTTGTTGAGTCGCTTAAAAGAAAGAATTATAGATCATAAATTCCTTAAATACATTAAAATTTTTACTCAGTAACAAAAATTTAATATTACAACGTACAACAACCATTGTTTTAGCAAGGAAGAACAAGGTGTTGCCAACTTGGTAAATATATATCAACACGTTTCCTTACATTTATATTTACCAATTACAAACATAATAGAAATAAGCATTAGTTACATTAAACTCTTAGCATAAAATAACTCTTGATTTTCTTTAAAGCAAAATTTTATATCAATTTCAACATTTCTTTGAATATAGTAAACTTAATTTTGGCTAATGACTTAGTCAAAATGTCAGCAATGTTTGAATCTGAATCTATCGTAACATTTTCAATAACTCCATTTTTAACATTTTCATGAATAATGATTATTGCACCTTTATATGCTTGGAATTTTTTATAAAGTTTCCATATTTAGCTATAGCAAGAGCTCCAGAATTTTTTTCATAAATTTTAATAGGTTGAACAATTTTTTCAAAACCATATCTAATAACATTTCTTAAGAGGTTTATTTCTGTTACAGCTTCAGATAATGCAATATATTCCTCAAAGGTAGATGACTTAGTATAGCTAGTAGCATTTAGGGTGGCGCGTGATTTGCGCAGAAGCAGTAATGCCCTTCTCCCTCCAACACCAGTCTTTGTCGTTTTGTAAGAAAAATACAGTCTGTGTCAAATCCATCGATTAGAGGGCCGCCGAGCAATTTTTATTATTGGACACGCTTTCAATTACTAGCTTCTGCACAGTACTAGGATTATTTAAATAGGAAAAAATTTATATATTTGTAATCTGCGTGATATGTTGCAACTAACAGTATAAATATCTTCCAGTTTAGTAAATGTTCGGAATTTATACAATAAAACAAGTACTTCGATTTTTTAAATCGGGACATGAAAAAGTAGTAAAGTATAAACTTTTTTTTATTTTTAGGGTAGAAAGAAACTTCCAGCGGCAAAGTTGTAGAAAATTAGTTGATCTACATTATTTATTTCAAACATTTTTCAGTCAGATGTTTGGTTTGTCCACAAACCGCTTGCAAATAAGCGCAACCAATATTATCAGGTAATAGCCTAATGTAAACATATTGCTTTTTCTTTTTCTTATGTCTATAGTTAATTTATAATGATTAACTGAATTGAAGAGCGGGACAGTTAATTATTTAATGTAATGTAAATATACTATTTTTCTATTTCTTATACCTATAACAAATTTATAATAAACTACTTTATAAATAATAAAATAGCCTTTAATTTAAATCATATTTTAAGCGTGTTCAGTACATGTTTTATTTAAAATGTCTCGATATCATAAAGTAAATAAGCCAACATAACAAACTAGGGTTGACTGTACAACGCCCCGCCTAAACTTAGGAGGGGAAGTGTGGTGGGATAGGTACTCTGGCTCACTCGCACTACCCGCCCTACGCGCCATCCTATATGATTTTATCTATGACAGTTTTGTTTCTTAGATTTCCAATAAATGGGATTTTTAAATAATTCAATTATTTACCCAGTAGTTGACTTTCTATCAATAATATCTCCTGCCCAGTTAGCGTCAACATAAAAATTCATAATATCAGATTTATGACTTTTATTATATGTTAATTTTAGATACTTGGTTAAATACAAATACTTAAGAACTCGCAATGCATATTTGACATGAGTCTCTATCATAACAATTTTGAAATCTACTTAAATAATTCACACTGAAAGATATATATGTCTGGTCTAGTACTATGACTAATATACAAGAGTGCTCCTATTAAATTTATGTATTTAACATTCTCATTTAAATTTGATTGATTCAGTTTAAGATTAATCTCCATTGGTGAATTATAAAGTTTTGAGTTTTCAATACAATTTAGCTAGCGATTCTATATGATGTTCCTGGCTCAAAGTTAAAGTATTATTACATTTCTCGTAATCATATTAAATATCAATTCTGATGTAACTTTTAACTATTATAAATCCTTCTTTTAAAATTTATTATGTAACTGTGTTTTAGTATTATTAATTATTTCAATATCTTTGCAAAATATTAACAAATCATCAACAAATAAAAGGCTATACGTTATACAGTTATATTATTTTCGGCTTTAACATAGAGACAATAATCATACTTACTTCTACAAAAACCTAGATTTTCAATATAATCATTAAAACATTCATACCAAGTACGTGGGTATTTTTTTAAACCATACAATGCTTTGATTAGTTTATAAACTCTATTGGAAACATCATTATAGCCTTGTGGTTGCTTTACTTAAACTTCAGATATCACTTTACGATATAAAAAAGCTGTTTCAACTGTAACGTTAAGCTCTATGCAATTGTATAGTTACAAAAAAATAATAAATAATAAAAAATAAATTCACTAAGTTTTCAAAGTCAAAAATACAAATGTCAAAAAAGAAAAAAACAAATATAAAAAAATCATCTAATTATTTAAAAGCATGCATAGTATATGTTATATATCGTTATCAACTTTTATTTACCATTATTACTTCATCAAACAATTTTATTTCAACTTAACCTAAACTCAAAATCAAAACAAACAAGTTTCTTACTTCACAACACATACTATACATGTTCCACTCAATATTCATGGTGTCTTGCGATCTCCAGCCATCACCTGTGCTTTGCCATCTAAATGTGCTCTCGCGCGAGATGATGTCATATTGCATTTTTTTACCGCGCGATATCAGGTAACCTGGATTACACAATGAAATAGAATAAAAATCACAACTTATCATTATAAATTGCTTACTTAAATTTTGGATCGTTGATGCGCTTCTATGTCAGTACTTTGGGAAATACGTCAGTTGTCAAATAAACATGACTATGCAATGATCAAACTCAGCTCAAAAACTAATAGCCGGCTGATTATAACTCAGACGATAAAATACCAACTGTCATAACTTACGCCAAATAATATGAGAGAAGTACATAGAAGGCTCTACTTGCATTTAGTACATTTCTCAGTAATAAGGTTAAAACTATCTGTGTTTAAAGTTGATTTAAGTGTTTATATATTCAAACACCTTATTTCATGTATACAATCATTTTCTATCTCAAATCATGTACCTTAGTTGGCATTACAAAGCTCCATCCTTTCCTCTGGACTGGTGCTTTGAGTATATTTTGTAGTGTTTGTACAGGACAGGCTATGTGTTAAATTGTTTTTTTTAAATGTTATATAATTTAAAAAGCATGGTCGATATTCGTCATGCTAACAAAGAATTTTTGTTAAAATTTGTTGAGATTTGATTTTATTAGCTTTGTGTAAAGTTAAGCTGAAGGAATATGTGAATCAAATTTGAGAAATAGAATGACAGAAGGCTGATCAGGAGTTTGTGTCAAAAGGATTTTTTTTGAAAGAGCTTAATTTGGAAACTCATGCAAAGTGGATGATATTAACCAAAATTTTGATGATTTGAGTTACTAAGATATTCCTAAAACACCATACAGAACTTGATAAATATTTTTATTTTCCTTTTATCAAGTTTTAAATAATTTTACATCAAACAACCAACTAGGCTATAATGGCACAAAATTGTATTTGAAATTTGTGCATAACAATGAGCAAAGCTAAGGGACAATTTTTATTTTCCCAGACACACTCTGTCTTTCCATTGAAACAGCGTTCCTCGCACAATCTAGTGAATCACCTCAAAATTATTTACTGTGTATGGAAAATAACATTCGGCTCAATTTTACAAGGGAAAGAGTGTTTGTGGCTAGCTAATATGCTTTCCCTTTTTTTATAAAGAAGCTAAAATTTTGTAAATCTAGTGATGTTAAAGATAACATACAAATTCGTTACAGTAGAAAAATTAATTATATTTATGTGTACCTTTGATGCAAATACATTTTTTCACTGAGTACTATTAATGAAACAATTATTTCTTTCTCAACAACAATCAGTAGGCCACTTGTATTATTGTAAACGTCATATAGAAATTTCCGAATGTTTATATCCGTATCATTAGATGTGTTCATATTTGTCATCCAATTAAGTAGGCCTAACAGTTTATTATTTTGGCAGACACTAGGCCTTTATTTGAAATCTATTTGAATGAATTTGAGGCAAAAGCGAGTGTCTGCAATTAGAAACATCACTTAAGTTTGTTTTTGGTAGAAGTTATTTGTTTATAGGCCTAATATGATTAAGTATAGGACAAAATACAAAATACAACAAAATAAAAAACAAATTTTAAGAATTAATTTGGTATAGTGTTTACAGATTTGCTAATTCAGGAGTTCATCATACACAAATTAATAATAATAAAGTTCTGAAACCCAAATAATTACTGTATTAATTTGTAAACGTTATATTAATTCTTTGATATTACTACAGGTAAATATCGCTCAGACTCTCATAATGAAAGAGTGATCGCTTCCTATTTTCCAATGAATCAACATCAAGTGAGTGGAAGTACTAATGAAAATGAAGGAAAAGGTAAATTCACATATTTACTGGTTTGATTAATGTTAAATAAACTATGTCGAGTCGCTTAAAAGAAAGAATTATGGATAATAAATTCCTTAAATACATTTAAATTTTTACTCAGTAACAAAATTTCAATATTACAATGTACAACAACCATTGTTTTAGCAAGAAGAAGAAGAACAAGATGTTGCCAACTTGGTAAATATATATCAACACGTTTCCTTATATTTATATTTACCAATTACAAACATAATAGATATAAGCATTAGTTACATTAAACTCTTAACATAAAATAACTCTTGATTTTTTTTAAACAAAATTTTATATCAATTTCAACATTTCTTTGAATATATAGTAAACTTAATTTTGGCTAATGACTTAGATAAAATGTCAGCAATGTTTGAATCTGAATCTATCGTAACATTTTCAATAACTCCATTTTTAACATTTTTATGAACATAATGATATTGCACCTTTATATGCTTGGAATTTTTTATAAAGTTTCCATATTTAGCTATAGCAAGAGCTCCAGAATATTTTTCATAAATTTTAATAGGTTGAACAATTTCAACAAAAACATCATTAATAACATTTCTTAAAAGATTTATTTCTGTTACAGCTTCAGATAATGCAATATATTCCTCAAAGGTAGAGACTTATCTATACATATAAAAGGCAAAGCCCTCACTCACTCATCATCACTAATTCTCCCACCAAAAAATATAACGCTATTACAAAACCTTTTTTGGGAATGACAACCCAAAACTACCCCTAAAAATTTGAATTTCAAAATTAAATTTCTTTAGTTTTCCTATTTACATCACAAAGTATGCACATGCCAAATTTCATCTCTCTAGTTTCATGGGAAGTGGGAGAATTAGTGATGATGAGTGAGTGAGGGCTTTGCCTGTTATATGTATAGACTAGAGAGATGAAATTTGGCATGTGTATACTTTGTGATGGAAATAGAGAAAACTAAAGAAATTTCATTTTGATATTCAAGTTTTTAGGGGTAGTTTTGACTGATCACAGTTTCTAAAAAACCATACCACATAGGAACTTGAAATTTGGTACTCATATTTCTCATAGACACTAGAGGCAAACTAAGAACGGATTTTAAAATATTTTGCCTGTAAGGGTTGAAACAACCCGTAAAACAATAAATATTGTTTGTTAAATATTTCAAAAACCTTACCTCCTAGGAATGTGAAATTTGGTACATGTATTTTCCACAGGGGCAAGAGGCGAACTAGCAAATGATTTTAAAATATATGGCCTGCAAGGGTTGAAACAACCCCTAAAACAATAAATATTCTTTGTTATATATCTCAAAAACCATACCACCTAGGAACTTGAAATTTGGTATACATACTGCTCATAGGCACTAGAGGCACACTAAGAACGGATTTTAAAATATTTGGCCTGTAAGGGTTGAAACAACCTCTAAAACAATAAATATTGTTTGTTATATATCTCAAAAACTTTACGTCCTAGGAATGTGAAATTTGGTACATGTATGTGCCACAGGGGAAATGATTTTAATATATTTAGACTGCAAGGGTTGAAACAACCCCTAAAACAATAAATATTGTTTGTTATATATTTCAAAAACCTTACCACCTAGGAACTTGAAATTTGGTACACATATTGCTCATAGGCACTAGAGGCGCACTAAGAAAGCATTTTAAAATATTTGGCCTTTATATATACACATAAAAGGCAAAGCCCTCACTCAC
>JAGFPH010006455.1:4992-16781 GCA_018207615.1 Philaenus spumarius | reverse complement strand
TACCGTTAAGGAACGTGAAGTATTTGGTTCACATATTGCTCATAGGCGCTCTAAGATAGGATTTTAAAATATTTGACCTTTAAGGGTTGAAACATCCCCTAAAACAATATTTGTTGTTTGTTTACTTTCCTTAAAGCTGAAATTTTTTACATATATTTCTTACAAAAAACATATGAAAAGTAAATGACTTATACATTTTGTTACTTGCTGCTAGGAGTGAAAATGTGTTAACAACCCCTAAAAACAATAATTATTAATATTCATACATTCCTTAAAACTAGAGAGCTGAAATTTTGTACATTTATTTCTTACACGATACACATAAAAAGTAAACCAGTTGTACATTTCGTTACGTGCTGCTAAGGGTTGAAAATTCTAAACCCCCCCCCAATCAACCAATAACAAACCCTAAAAACAATCAATACTAATTTATATTCTTTCCTTAAAGCTAGAGAGCTGAAATTTGGAACTTATTAACTTTAAGAAAATATTTAAGACGTAACCTAATCAAAACTAATCCGATCTATGCATTCTTAATTAAAGACGCTGCAAATATCAAGCTAAGACTGTGATTTACCAGTCTGTAGATTAGCGATTGAAAAAAAAGAGGCTCTTCAGTCCGAATTTTGTATTTATTTAGCACACATACCATGACGAAGACAATTGACGGGCAACCAGTGAACAATAAATACCAAAGTAATTGAATATAAATGTTATAATTCACTTTAATAATAATAGATGAAAGAAAATGATAGAATACTATGACAATTAATTATAAATCATGGTGATGCAACAAACAAATTCCCTGTAGCGAAGCACGGGTATTCAGCTAGTGTAATATATTTGCTACCAAGGGAAGGTGAACAAATACGGTAAATAATTAATGCACGCATTTATAGATAACAAAACTATCAGTCACAAATCGTCGTTGCGGTTTTTAAGTAGAGAAGAAGCTTGTCAAAACGCCATTACTAGAACTTGGCTTGCACATTACTGTTGAACACTGGGTATTTCACTACGGAATGCTGGGATCGATCTGTGACCAATAGCAAGGCTTTATTCACATCATAGCCTTACATAGATGACATAGATGGTTCCAAACATGTGTGTTGGACATTACAAACATATTTACAACATATACCACATTTCCTCCTTCCTAATTTACAACAATTTACTTAAATCAAAACATACTTCATTATAAAAAAAAAAGAAAACATACTTCGTTATTTGACAATACATTTAAAAGAGTAAACAGAACAAATAATTTCTTAATGACCAATGAATATAATTAAATTAAAAAAAAAACAAAGTTAACCTCAACATCTACAACAATTATTCAATCACATTACCAATCTAATCTATCTACAGGTTTCCTAATATGCTGTATATAACGACGTATTGCCGGAGTTACATCGACTGCAACTGGTCTATTTGCCAAAGGAGATGCGCGGGGTGAATTACTATTACTAAGTTCCGGCCTAATGGAAGGACGGGACTTGTTTTCATAAACATTCTCTATCTCCAATTCGGTATTAAGCTCTTTGTGGATGAATATCTGATATTTCTCCCTCAACGTTATTTTGAAAAGAATCTATCGCTATTATTTGGTCAATATGACGTTTCCACAACATACCAGAATGTATTTTTATTAAATACGTTACAGGACCCAACTGTTTAACAACCGAACCTTCAATCCATTTACTAGTGTGAGACCTGTAGCCTCTTACCAAAATAGGCTGATTGATAGACAATTGGCAAGTTTTACTACCTTTAGCACACACAACTTGTTTGTTTTGGTTCTTAATAACAATTTCATCAAGTTTAGGTCGAATTAGGTCTAATCTAGTTTTTAAATTTCTATTAAACATAAGTTGAGCTAGAGTCTGGTTTGTAGTTGAATGAACTGAATTGTGATAATCAAATAAGAATCTAGTTAATGCTAATTCTAAGTCTACAGCATCATGTATTGCACATTTTAACTTATTTTTTACTATTTTAACAGCATTTTCGGCTAGACCGTTAGTAGCTGGATGATAAGGTGGACTAAACGTATGTTTAATTCCATTCATGGACAAAAACATTTTAAAATCGCTTGTAGTGAAAGGAGGTCCATTATCTGAAACTATATGATCAGGTAAACCAAACCTGGCAAATAATGATCGTAATTGCTTAATTGTAAACTTGGCAGATGTAGATGGTACTTCTAACACTTCAATCCATTTAGTGTGTGCATCCTTAACTATTAAAAACATTTTTAACTAAAAGGTCCTAGAAAATCAATATGTAATCTTGACCAAGGTTTATCTGGAAAATTCCAAACATGTAAGACACTTTTGTTTGGATTATCTCTTTCTTTAAGACAAGATGGACAACTGTTCGCCATCCGCTCTATATCAGCATCAATGGAAGGCCAACAGATATATGATCTGGCAAGCGCTTTCATTTTAACGATACCTAAATGACTGGAATGTAATTCCTTTAACAATTTAGGTCTCAACCCTTCTGGTATCACTACTCTATAGCCCCACATGAGAATACCTTGTTTTATAGTTAATTCAGATTTTCTTATAAAATAAGGATTAATTGACATATCATTGCTATACGGCCACCCGTGCATAACATAACCTATAATTTTATTTAACATTACATCCTTTTTAATTTGTGTTTTTAAACTATCTAAATTAAGTGGTATTTCATTATCCAATATAAACTGTAAATATGTTTATATTATATTGAATGTGAGTACTCACATCTGTTGATCCTTTTTGTTTTCTCTCTCAATAAAACAATTGCAATTTCGGGCATGAAATACCCATCATCAGGTTTTTATAAACATATCACATACACAAGAACACAAAAACACACATATATTTCACTCCGTGTGGAGATCGTTAGAGTCAAAACACGCACTTTTTTATACGAACATTGGTGTGCACACCGCATCAGTTGTTTAAGATGGTACTGACTGAAGTTAGGTTATGCAACGATTATTGGACCGTGTCCCCCTCCCTTGTCTTGTGATTAGCGTATCATACAATAGGTTTGACTTAAATGACAGCTGATCATTCAATATGTTATTAGGTTCAGCTTTTAAACCTTTGTAGATTTCGAATTCCTCTAACGCGTTTAGAGTATTTCCCTTCTTACATTTATGTAATATACTCATATTAGTAGTAATATCAGTATATGAATGGAGGTTATTGATAAGATGTTCGGCATAAGTAGATTTGATAACTCTAAGGTTGCTAGGTGGCAAATGTTCTTTGTACCTAATGTTAAAGGGACGTCCAGTTTGTCCTATGTAGAAACTAGGACAATCATTGCATAATAACTTGTAGACACCGGTTGTTTTGTATTCATCGAATTTTTCTCTAGTTTTTGGTTTAAGCAGAAATTCCAACTTATTAGTGGTACGGAACGTGAGAATGATGTTATTATTGGCCATTATATTTCTTAAAATGTTGTTGAACATGTTACCATAAACACATGAAGCATATTTTTTCTTTTCGCTATTATTACACTTAGTTGTTATTTTTTGTGTCATTTTCTTTTTCTTATGCTTACTTATTAATTGGTCCACGATAGTTGTCCTGTAGCCATTAGCTTGTGCGATGTGTTTAATAACATTCCTTTCTCTCTCATAATTTGTAGCGGACATGGGTACGGATAAAAGTCTATATACAAGGCTGTTATAAGCGGCTAGTTTTTGCTCTATTGGATGATGAGAGGATTTGTGTATGGTTTTATCTGTAGTTGTAGGTTTTCTGTATATGTTGAATGCGATTCTTGTATTGTTCCGAGATAAGTTCAGGTCTAAGTAATTCAGGCCATTATTATTTTCGATTTCTGCGGTAAAGGTGAGGTTGGGATGTATATTATTTATAAAATTGGTTAAAAGGCATAATTGTCTGTCGCTGCCATTAAATACAATAATGGTATCATCGACATATCTGTTATAGAATATAATTTTATTTCTAAATGGGTTAGAATCAGCAAACAAGTAATTGTTTTCTATGTAGTTCAAATATATTTCAGACAATATACCAGATAGGGGTGAGCCCATGGCTAGGCCGTCGTTCTGTAAAAAATATTCATTGTTAAAAGTGAAGTAATTCTGCTTTAGGGTTGTTTTTAGGAGGTTAATAAATTCGTCTATTGCAAGCTTCTGTAATGTGGAATTCTTTTTTAGGTTATTATGTATGATTTCTATTGTTTGTTGAACCGGGATGTTTGTGTACAAATTTACTATGTCGAAGGAGGCAAGTTTGTATGTGCTTTCTATTTTAACATCATTTAACTTATTAATGAGGTCCGTACTATTTTTAAGGCTATAGTCCTCTTCGAATAAGTAATGTTTTCGCAATAATTTATCCAGTTCTTTAGATAAATTATATCCTGGAGCAGGTGTAAAGTTCACTAACGGTCTGATAGGGGAATTAGGTTTGTGAATTTTAGGTAGACCTCTCAAAATGGGGGCGTGAGGATTAATAGTTTTTAGGCGACGTATTTCAGTATCGGACAATAGGGTTTTACTTGCATTCAAAGATTTGTTTATTAATTTCTTATAAGTGACAGTGGGATCTTTAGTCATTTTGTTTATATTGTTGGCCTGGAAGAAATCATTGACCTTGCCATTGTAAATAGTCTTATCAATAATGACTATTGAATTCCCTTTATCAGCTTTGGTTATGAGGGCATTATGTTTTATTAGTTTATCTTTAATGCCGGCTGAGGCCTGTCTAATGATATTGGTTTGTCTATCTGAGATAACATTGTGCTGTTTGGTTGAACGTAGCTTTAATTTATTATTTATCGCTACCCTTGCGGTTATTTGAGATTCCATCGTTGGTAACGTTTTTATGACGGTTTCTGCATTTATTATTTCACTTTGGATGACGCGAGCATTATTAGTTCTAACAAAATTGTGATTTAGGCCCTTATGCAATAGAGATAATTCAATTTCAGTAAATTCAATGTCTGTATTGTTTATGACACGTGGGAAGAAATCATGTTCACATGTGACTATTTCATGTCCGTGTTGTTTGTCCATTAAGAGATTGAATTTTTTCTTTTGAATAGCCTTTTTACGTGTAATAATTAAGTTAATTTGTTTGTTAATATTGAGAAAAACAGATTCAATCTGAGCAGGGTGCAAATAATTGCACATTTCGATGTGTTTTTTGTAGAGTAACGTGTTCAATCTGTCTTTTTTACCGTAGAGGTGTTTAATTTCGCTTTTTAACCAGGTTAATGTGGCGGCTTTTTTAGCGGTACATGCAGCTCTTGAATTATTCCTTATGTTTATAGAAATGTAATTAGGAATGATGTTGTTGCGTAAGCATGCTTTATTGAACTTAATATTATGTGCTGTCTTTATCATTCTTAATTTGATATTTTTATATTGATAGGCTGATTTTGCTTGACTTGCATTTAATTTTGAATCAATCATATTAGCCACG
Source organism: Philaenus spumarius (assembly GCA_018207615.1). Classification (NCBI taxonomy): domain Eukaryota; kingdom Metazoa; phylum Arthropoda; class Insecta; order Hemiptera; family Aphrophoridae; genus Philaenus; species Philaenus spumarius. The sequence goes on along the minus strand of JAGFPH010006455.1, from coordinate 11,322 downwards.
GATCAATTATATAATTATATTATATTGAATGTGAGTACTCACGTCTGTTGATCCTTTTTGTTTTCTCTCTCAATAAAACAATTGCAATTTCGGGCATGAAATACCCATCATCAGGTTTTTATAAACATATCACATACACAAGAACACAAAAACACACATATATTTCACTCCGTGTGGAGATCGTTAGAGTCAAATATGTACCTTGCACTGTATTATTTTCAATTGTTTCAAACTTATTAACATCTTCCACATTAGGAAGTGGTAGACGTGACAGTCCATCAGCATTACCATGATTGTGAGATTTAATATAACATATATCGAAATCATACCCAGATAATAACAATGCGTACGGGTAGCGCTGAAGTCTATTGGCTGCAAAAGCAGGCAGTCCCTTCTTACTACTAAAAATGCTCAACAATGGCTTATGGTCTGTGCATAAGGTAAACTTCCTGCCATAAAGATATTGATTACATTTTTTAATACCAAATACTAAACTTAAACTTTCCTTATCAATTTGCGAATAGTTACACTCTACTTTGTTCAAAGTACGAGAACCAAAACAATTGGACGTTCTATACCATCAATTTGAATCTGTGAAAGCACAAACCCTAAACCATAAGATGATGCATCACAGCTTAATTTAACTGGAAGCTCTGGGTCATAATGAGCTAATACTTCTGCAGAAACTAATTTAGATTTTGCCAAATTAAATGATTTTAAACATGATTCATTAAAATTAAATTTTGTATTATTCCTTAACAATTTATACATTGGATTGCAAATAGTTGACATGTTAGAAGTAAATTTACCGTAATAATTAATTAACCCAAGAAAACCCTTAAGTTCCGATACATTTCTAGGTACAGGAGCCTCAATAATTGCTTTAATTTTTCCTCAGATGATTTTAACCCTTGCTTATCAATAATGAACCCCAGATATTCTAAACTCTCGCAAAATAAACTACATTTACTCTTACTTACAGTTAACCCTTTATTCCTAAGATGTATACAAACTTCCCGCAGTCTTTCTAAATGCACTTTTTCATTCCCACTTATAATGATATCATCCAAGAATACACCAACACCTGGAATACCATGTAATGTTTGTTCCATTATCCGTTGGAATATTCCTGGGGTTGAAGCTATGCCATACGGAATTCGGTTGTATACAAATAACCCCTTGTGCGTACTAATGGTACAATAAGTTGTTGATTCAACATCTAGTGTACATTGTTGATAAGCATTACTTAAGTCTAATTTGCTAAATTTATCCCTTTTTTCTAAAGTTGCAAAAATATCTTCTATTTTCGGTAAAGGATATCTATCAATTTGTAGGTTAAGATTTACCGTTACTTTGAAGTCTCCACAGATTCTTATACTGCCATTCTTTTTAAGGACTGGAACTATCGGTGTTCCTCATTCACTAGCTTTAATTGGTGACAAAATATTCTCAGCCACTAGTCTATCCAATTCAGCCTCAACTTTACCTTTTAGGGCGAAAGGAATTGATCTAGGATTAAAATATTTTGGTTGCACAATATCTTTCATAATCAATTTTGCCGGCTCACCTTTATACTGGCCTAACTTTTCAGTAAATACTTCAGGAAATTCTTTAAATATCTGTGAAGTTATTTTATCATAATTACTACTTTCCGGTAGCATTTCCGAATTATTAATATTACAATAAGGAATGGCAATTAGAATCTGCAAAGCTTTAATCCAATCCCTTCCTAATAAAGGATTAGCACCCTGTTTAGTCACAAACAGATTTAATTTCCTACAAATATAATGGTATTCAACCTTCATATTTATCCTACCCATAGGCACTATTTTTTCATTTGTATACGAACTAAGAACTAAATCGGTTGTATGTAATTTAACATCCTTAAATAAACTAAAATAAAATTTGTCTGATATAACAGAAACACCAGCACCAGAGTCAGCTTCAAATTCTAAATTCTGATTATTAACTTTGATATTTACTTTAATTGGATCCACACGGTCCCTATTCTCATTCATAGAAAATAAATTAGGTAAGTCATCAGTACTGCCTAACCCATTATTATGATTATCAACAAAATGTTGCTTACTTACATTACCAAAGCCACTCTTTCTTTTCGAAACGTTACTGTTTCCTTTACTATCAGAATAATTAGTTTTATTATTATGGTTAGGTCTACTAACAATAGTTAAATTCGTTTGCTTACTTGTTATTTGAGAACGACATACCTTGGCTAAATGACCCTTTTTTGCACAAATATTACAAATATAATTTCTAAAATAACACATATTAGTAGAATGATTATTTTTACCACAACACCAACACTGCACTTTATGCTCTCTTGACACTTCACTTCCCATGAGCTGAGATCGGGAATGTTGACTGGTTCCTATGCGTTGAATTCTGGGCTGTGCCGCCATACTGGAATTGGTGAGGGTCGCTGCATCCTTTTCCGCTGCTTCCAAAGATGTTGCTATCTTCACCGCCTTGTCGAAAGTTAAGGTTGGTTCAGACAATAACCTTTGTTTGGTAGAATCACTCTGCAAACCGCTCACTAATTTTCCGCGTAAATAGTTTGGTAAAGAATCCTTGAAATCACAATGTGTTGATAGCTTTTTTAAATTAGCTATGTACTCACAAACCGACTCATGTTGTAACTGATTCCGTTTGCTAAATCTATAACGAGCCACTATAAAAGAAGGTTTTGGGTAAAGATGTTCTTCCACAATTTTAACTAGTTCATCATATGTTTTATCAGCAGGCCTATTAGGTGTGCATAAGTCTCTTAGTAAATTAAACGTTTTCACGCCGATTACCGTTAGAAGCGTACTAACCTTTTTCTCAGCTTTTATATCATTACATTCAATGAAAAGTGCAAATCGTTCAATGTACGAACTCCACGTTTCTTCACTACTGTCAAAAATAGACATAGAACCTATTAACGCCATTTTTGTTACACTCTCGTTTGAACTTTCCTCAAACAATAACGACAACATACAAGCTAAAGCACGTTGTTAATACTTTAAAAAAATGTATCACTGTTTTTGCAATTGAACGATGACGCACAAATTACAATTATCAATGATCATGATTCGTTTAACTTAGTATCTTGAAAATACCAAATAAGTTCATTTATATTGCACGACGACGCACAATCCACAACCATGTGACTCGAAGTCAGGTTTACTGTATTTCGTAATACAGCATCGAAATTTAAGTTGCACATTTAAATACCAGTTTCCTCGTCGCCACTTGTAATATATTTGCTACCAAGGGAAGGTGAACAAATAAATAATTAATGCACGCATTTATAGATAACAAAACTATCGGTCACAAATCGTCGTTGCGGTTTTTAAGTAGAGAAGAAGCTTGACAAAACGCCATTTCTAGAACTTGGCTTGCACATTACTGTTGAACACTGGGTATTCCACTACGGAATGCTGGGATCGTTCTGTGACCAATATCAAGGCTTTATTCACATCATAGCCGTATCAATTACATAGATGGTTCCAAACATGTGTGTTGGACATTACAAACATATTTACAACATATACCACAACTTAGTAACACAGTTTTGTTTTCCAATAAATGGGATTTCCAAATAATTTAATTATATTCCCAGTAGTTGACTTTCTTTTCAATAATATCTTCTGCCCAGTAAGCGTCAACATAAAAATTCATAATATCAGCTTTATTATATGTTAATTTTAGATCCTTGGTTAAATACAAATACTTAAGAACTCGCTATGCATATTTGAAATGAGTCTCAATCATAACAATTTTGAAATCTACTTAAATAATTCACACTGAAAGATATATATTTCTGATGTAGTACCATGACTAATATACAAGAGTGCTCCTATTAAATTTATGTATTTAACATTCTCATTTAAATTTGATTGATTCAGTTTAAGATTAATCTCCATTGGTGAATTATAAAGTTTTGAGTTTTCAGTATAATACAGTTTAGCTAGCAATTCTATATAATGATCCTGGATCAAAGGTAAAGTATTATTACATTTCTCGTAATCATATTCAATATCAATTCCGATATAACTTTTAACTATTTTAAATCCTTCTTTTTAAATTTATTATGTAATTGTGTTTTAATATTATTAATTATTTGAATATCTTTGCAACATATTAACAAATCATCAACAAATAAAATTCTATATACAGTTATATTATTTTCGGCTTTAACATAGAGACAATAATCATACTTACTTCTACAAAAACCTAGATTTTCAATATAATCATTAAAAAATTCATACCAAGTAGGTGGGCTTTTTTTAAATCCATACAATGCTTTGATTAGTTTATAAACTCTATTGGAAACATCATTATAGCCTTGATTGTGTGGTTGCTTTACATAAACTTCAGATATCACTTTACGATTTAAAAAAGCTGTTTCAGTTGTAATGTTAAGCTCTATGCAATTTTATCGTTACAAAAAAATAATAAATACCTAATAAAAAATAAATTCACTAAGTTTTCCAAGTCAAAAATAAAAATGTAAAAAAAGTAAAAACAAATATAAAAAATTCATCTAATTATTTAAAAGCATGCATAGTATGTGTAATATATCGTTATAATTTTTTATTTACCATTATTACTTCATCAAACAACTTTATTTCAACTTAACCTAAACTCAAAATCAAAACAATCAAGTTTCTTACTTCACAACACATACTATACATATTGCACTCAATATTCACGGTGTCTTGCGATCTTCAGCCATCACCTTTGCTTTGCCATCTATATGTGCTCTCACGCATGATGATGTCATATTGCATTTTTTTACCACGCAATAGCAGGTAACCTGGATTACACAATGAAATAGAATAAAAATCACAACTTATCATTATAAATTGCTTACTTAAATTTTGGATCGTGGATGCGTTTCTATGTTAGTACTTTGTGAAATACGTCAGTTGTCAAATAAACATGACTATGCAATGATCAAACTCAGCTCAAAAACTAATAGCCGGCTGATTATACTCAGACGATAAAATACCAACTGTCATAACTTACGCCAAATAATATGAGAGAAGTACATAGAAGGCTCTACTTGCATTTAGTACAGTTCTCAGTAATAAAGTAAAAACTATCTGTGTTTTAAGTTGATTTAAGTGTTTATATATTCAAACACCTTATTTCACGTATACAATAATTTTCTATCTCGAATCATGTACCTTAGTTGGCATTACAAAGCTCCATTCTTTCCTTTGGACTGTGCTTTGAGTATATTTTGTAGTGTTTGTACAGGACAGGCTATGTGTTAAATTGTTTTTTTTTAATGTTATATAATTTTAAAAAAATGGTCGATATTCGTCATGCTAACAAAGATTTTTTGTTAAAATTAGTTGGTATTTGATGTTATTAGCTTTTTGTAAAGTTAAGCTGAAGGAATATGCGAATCAAATTTGAGAAATAGATTGACAGAAGGCTGATTATTAGTTTGTCAAAGGCTCTTTTCTGAAAGAGCTTAATTTGGAAACTCGTGCAAAGTGGATGATATTAACCAAACTTTTGATGATTTGAGTTACTAATGTACTAATCTTAAAAAGTCTCCTTTAGTCGTTCATAAGCTGGAATACACGGTCTCATTGCTTTGTAATAATTATGAGTTAATATGAAATTCCAAAACTCATCAAAATAAATTTAATTTGTCCTTAAGATGAGGATTGATTTTAAAATCCTTGTAATTATTTCATTATAGTTCTCTCAAAAGGCATCTGTTAACTAGGCCTATACGTTTTTTCATTTACCTAGTCAGTCCTTCTGCCATACATTTTAATTCTTTAACTGCCAACATAAGATATTCCTAAAACACCATACAGAACTTGATAAATATTTTTATTTTCCTTTTATCAAGTTTTAAATATTTGGTAAAAATGCAGTTTACCTTGTCAAACGATTTCTAAGGGAATTTGATATAACATGAAAGATCACATCTAACTGATTGTAGAAACAACAAAAATTTTCCCGGGAAATAATATTTGTAGGAGTTATGAAAGAAATAAAACTTGAAATTGTATAGGTTAAGTTTCGACTTTTCCGCGATATTTGACGTAATTATAACAAAATAAATCACTTCACATACACCAAACATGTAAGAATTAAATAAACTAACCAAAATAAACCCCAAAAGTATCCACGAAGCAAGAAAATGTGAAAATAATGTAACAAACATAATTACGTAAACAAATGCATCGAACAATAGAAAGTACCGTTTAACAGCGTATTTAAAATGGAAATAAATCAACGTTGCCAAATCGAACAATAGGTTATTGTAATATAATATTGTATAATTATAATATTTCGTCGTAT
>JAGFPH010006454.1:52119-63508 GCA_018207615.1 Philaenus spumarius | reverse complement strand
CCACATATTGGGATTGTCTTCAATACACAATGCATTGCGTGCTTCGCCCGCCATTCCACATATTTTGATTGTCTTCAATACACAAAGCATTGCGTGCTTCGCACGCCATTCCACATATTGGGATTGTCTTCAATACACAATGCATTGCGTGCTCACACATTTTCTTTGAACCGGGTACTTCTATGGTATTTCACGTTTTGATCGATTTTGGGGGAACCAAGCGAGCTATAAGGTCGCGTAAAAAAACAAAATGTGCAGAATAACATCTTACATTTATATTTTTAGAAAAAACTCTAAAAAAAAATTCATTCTCTTAGTAAAAATCTCAAAAAATAGTTACTTCCGGTCAAAAAACTTACTTTCGGTTGTTGGATTTTTTTGGCTAACGAACTCGTCCGAGCCACTTACACAACCAACACGTGTACCAAATTTGGACCAAATCGGACTTAAAATGCGACCGCTAGAGTGCGAACACATATATATACATATATGAATTTTAATGACCCCCCCAAAATGTGTTCTGGGAACCATGATCGGTGCTCATTTGCTACTCCCGACCTTGGGTCTCACCATAAGGGCCACTGCAATAGCTCATTTTTCCTATGGAAATTCGCTAAAAACCACTGAACGGATTGAAATGAAATTTGGTATGTCGCTACCTCTAGGGCCGTGGGTGCTCGCTAAGAAAGATTTTCAAAACTTTCGAAATTTTAGGGGGGTTGGGGGGGGGGTCAAAGTTACTAAAAATCACCATAAGAAATACAAAGTGTAGTGTATTATTGATATATATATATATTTTATATACATTTAACTTTGATTTGGCTATCCGTGCAAAGCCGGATCGGGCCAGATAGTGTAATTATAAAGGGAATAGTTTGTTCGGAAGGAACATAAACGGAACCCACAGATTAGTCGCGTCTTCTGCCTCACAGAGATAAGTTTTTCTGATACAATATCTACGGATAATCTTCGAAGTGTTTGCTCACAGAACCATTTCACTAACCACAAAACTACCTGTTCAAAACCTAAATAATCGTCATGAAAAGGAAAGTTGTTTACCGCTGCAGGGGGGGGGGGGGGCAAAGGGTTGGGTCGTGTGAAGACAGGTAGGTATTTTAGGTAGCTCGGCCTTTGTTGTCGAATAAACCGGGTGGAAGGGTTAAATTGAGTAGGTTTAGTGTGAAAGGCGTTATTTGCCCTTGAAAAGCAGTTAAGTTTAGAGGGATTCCTCCGCGCTTGGAGGTAAACACTTGTTGTCTTTACTCAATTGCCATGAGACACAAACAAAAAATGCAGTGTGTTTTAATAACGTTTCAATTATTTTTCTGGAGAGTAAATTTTCTACAATTTATATTATTGAAACGGATACAGTCATGTAATAAGACCCTACTAATATTAGTTAAAGGTCTTCTATACCTTGCGTTAAACAGCAAAAATATGCACTTCGTACTATCGTGTTTCGGACGCCGTTTTTCAACCTAAAAAGTTGTGAAACATCTTAAATTGTTCTTAAAGGCTTTGTGCTTTTGTCTTATATCTCATAATTGAAAGAAATCGACGGCAACTCATTTTAATCAACAGTTTAACTACGTAAAAATCTATTACTTTTAACGCATTTTTTGAGAGTTTTAAGCAATTCTACGCTAACACGTAAAAAATATAAAGCCTTCTTTATAACTTAAAGTAGTTTCCCAGATTATTAATTTATAAATAGAATCCGAAACACGTTATTACGAATGCATGTTTCAACGATTTTGCGGCTTTAGTCAGACCTTTCGTATTGAAATCATACTGTACACTCGGGAGTTTTCTTCAAGGTTAAAGCTACGGCTATACTTGTACGATCAGATCAGATCAAATCGGAGCCGAATTTTTCCGGAGGTATTCTTTCTGTGTATTTAAATAGGGGGTGGCTAAATCTATACGATCAGATCAGATCAGATCGGAGCCGAATTTTTCCGAAGGTATTCTTTCTGTGTATTTAAATAGGGGGTGGCTAAATCTATACGATCAGATCAGATCAGATCGGAGCCGAATTTTTCCAAAGGTATTCTTTCTGTGTATTTAAATAGGGGGTGGCTAAATCTACACGATCAGATCAGATCAGATTGGAGCCGAATTTTTTCCATGCTCTGGGATCATACCGGAACGGTCGGTTCGGCTCCGTTCTGATCGGATCTGATAGATATAGCCACCCCTCCCGATTGCTCCCGATCGCTCCCGATCAGAAAGAGACTGGGCTATAGGTAATACCGGACTAATCACAACAGACGCACGTTTCGTGTTATTTTTTGTTTTTAATTACTTTGATTGATACTTCTGTTATGTGACAACCGTGTATATGGAACTGACAAAAACAACTACAACTTGTTTATTATGCTTTACGAAATTATTATCCTATGCACAGTTTAAGTTCAACAATATTTTTTCTATTTACCTGTTGCTTTTGATTGATAGGATGTTTTCCTATTTGTCATCGTTTTCTTTTCTCGTCCAACACAATCATCAAAAATTCTTCGTCGGTGTCCGAGCTAGACGAAGAGCACTGTTCTTCCATGATGATTTTGCAATTCACTGAAGTTATAACAGTAACAGGAAATCCAGACTAACTGATGGTGAGGTAGAATGCGCGAACACATGTCGGAACGTTGCGAATCTGATAGATTTAGCCACTCCATCGGAATTCCGCGACAGACCGGAAAATTCGGCTCCGATCTGATCTGATCTGATCGTACAAGCATAGCCGTAGCTTAAAGAAGAGCCTTAAGTTATGTGTAATAATTGGTTAGTTCGACCCGGCATCCTATATCGACACAGTAAACACAACAATATTGTAGGCCTATATTATACTGTTATTATCTTTAACGTAAATATTATCCTTCATCCGATTGTTTCGACAGCGACACCATGCGGTAGGGAATCAAAAGGGCTACAAAAAAGGTACCTTGACATTTTTCGTTAAAATGTACGGTTTTTGAGTAATTTAGTTTGAATTTTTCAACTAAACCATTTTGAAACGCATGGTTGGATATAATCGCTTATTTTTCTTGCGATAGATTGTTAGGTTAAACTTCATGCCAAGTTTGAACTCAGTCAACCATTTCTCTAGATATGAATGGTTTTGTAAGAAACACGAAATGGCGGATATCTGGAAAACGAATCGTTTTCGGACCTATGTTTATATGAACTTTGTTTCTTATTTTTAGCTATAGAATGAGCTACCAAGACATTGCCGTATTGTTCTGAATCACCTTGTATACTTTAAACTGTTCATCAAGCCACTTTAAATCGTTAAATATAAAAAAAACCGGAATTATCAATTTATAAAACAGGCAGATCAATAATTAGAAATACACATCAGAAATATATCATTTATAAAAATACTATTTAAAAACAACAAACTTTATCTAGACCTACCTAACTATGCTGACGGGGATTTTTAACTGGTAAATGTGTACAATTATAAAAATTATAAAACTGTAGGCCTACTTCTTAAAATTTTATATTTATATACATTATTATATATCCAAGAGAAGATACAAATATTATCTTTAAATTTCTTTTTAAATGATTTAGAAGTTATTAATATTATAAAGAAGAAATGAATAATTGAATATGTTTAAATGTTATGCGAAGATGTTCGAACGTTGTGTTTTTATTTACATTAACACACATATATCAAAATAAAGATACAAATATTCTCTTTTAATCCCTTTTTAATTCATGTTGATATAGTCTATCAAATGATTTAAACGTTGTTAATATTATAATGAAGAAACTAATAATGGAATAATATGTTTATATATTATACGAAGATGAACGAACGTTTACAAAGTTAAACAAATGGATATCTCTTCATTAAATTTGTATAAATTAATATATTGATGATAAAAGGTTGCATTTATGTTCATTTTATAACCTCAAAGCAAATCTTATAACGTATTATAGTTTACAATAATTTTATAAATCTTATTTAAAAAAATCAACTTCACATTATATTATTGTTTGAAGTTGTAAACATAACACCAGAGTATAACCTACATTTGTATTACAGATGATGGGTGAAATCAGTTGTCATATTATATTGTTACTCACGGACGTACACTCTCTTTCGTATGAGTTGATACAGTTAACTCATTAAAAAAAAAAAAACTTCACAAGGCATTATATTATTGACTGAAGGTTGTAAACATAACCACAAAAAATAATCTACGCTAGGTTTTTTTTAAGTATTGCAGATGATGGGTGAAATCAGCTGTTATATTATATTGTTACTCACGGATGTACACTCGCTTTTATAGGAGTTGATGAGGTATCAATAACTCATGCTAAAAGCAATATATTTTATTGTAACTTACTAAAAAGTTAGGATTGGACTTTTAAAAGTTTAAAGTTGTCTGAATAGGCCTACATACTTTTAAATCCCTGCAACCGAGTCCAACCCTTATTTCTGGAGCGTAATTCCCGTCCCGTTATAAATATAAAGCTACAAAAATAGGCCACTAGTGGTTTTAATGAAGCATTATAACATCGGCTTTACAGACCCTCATGTTCGGCCAAGCCGAGCACACTTTGATCTCCTCAACAAATTACATCAACTATTTGCGCTTTTGTTCGCTTCCCTCCCGGACCACTCGTGACAAGGGGCTGTAACCCCTCGCGTAACGCCCATTCCTTGGATTTTATACAAGAGGGGATGCAACATTTTTATTACAAGGCAGATGTCAAAACCCAGGACCGAATCAACCAGCTGGAAACATTTTTACGACTTGGGCGAAACCCGGAGTGCGCAACCGTTAACAGAACTAAAGTAAATGTCGACATTAATAATTTTCGTATAAGATTCATCTTTTTGAAAGACAGATGACCCTTTTATTTAAAAAAAATCCTACAATTTTGTGCACAGTTCTGTCTGACTTTCAAAACCTTGTTAGTCTAAGGTTGGTATTACAGCTATACTAATATTATAAAGAGGTAATATTTGTTTGTTTGTATGTAGGGGATAATCTCTGGAACTACTGAACCGATTGAAAGATAGTTTTACTAATAAAAAAGTACACTATCCCTGAGTAACATTGGCTATAATGTATTTAGATAAACACCTTTTTCATTTTAATATTTGTAAATTTAGTCGGGAAAAAATATTAGGTTAGGCCTAGACTGATGAATTATCACATGTATTTACATTTATTACCGTACCAACCAATTGAATAAAATAACAGATAATACAGCTGTTTGCTCCAATATTTCCATTTCAAACTTTGAAGCAATTATTTGAATTTCTAACTTTTAGGTTAGGTTTTAAAATGAGCTGGATCTTTTAACCTTTATTATAACTGCTGTTATAAATTATACGAAATAATTTGATTTGAACATTTAACATTATTTACCATCTTAGCTTTGGGGATATTATTAATCAATAATATTAAAAAGAGGTCAAGTTTGTAGACTATATTTGTTTATCTCTGAAACTACTGAACCGATTGAAAAAATAGTTTTACTAATAACAAGGTACACTATCTTTAAGTAACATAGGCTAGAAATAGTTTTGATTTAAGGGTTAAAACAACCCTTAATTAATAAATATTAATTGTTATATTTTTCTTAAATCTAGAGAGCTGAAAATTAATTTCTTACAACAAACATAAAAAAAGTATTGTAGATTGACATTTTGTCACGTGCTGCTAAGGGATGAAAATGTATTAAAAATGTTGATTGTTATACTTTCCTTAAAACTAGAGAATAAACCCTTAATAAATTAAGGAATTTAAAAATAAGAAGCCACTACGTTACAGCCTAATTAAAATAAATAAGACATAAATTAGAATTTAATAGTAGGGCCTATTTATATAAAATAACCTGTTTGCATTTGCTTCGACGCGAGTCACCGCGGGGGGCGGAGCCCTCTAGTTCCTAATATAATAAATTATACATAACATTCCTAGTTATTTTGCATGATTGATGATTCGTGATTTGATAAAGAAACGTAATTCTCAAAAGAACATACAACGAGGTAAAATAAAGAGTTTACGTATTATTTAAAAAAAAACTGAAATTTTTATCAAATTATTTCGTTGATGTTTTAATCACAAACTATCGATATTTTTGTAAATAAATCGGTGAAATTGTAAGCGATAGTTGAACCTCTGACGAGAGTTTAGCGGATTTCCAAAATTAAATTTATCTGTTTTAGGGTTTCAAAAAACATTTCCCAAGCTATAAAGCTAAAATCATGTAATACGTAACATTATTTTTAACGGATATACAAAACCATTTGCAATTTGATTACTTAAGTCATGAAATGAATAACTACCCTTAAAATAAAATAATAATCCATGATCATTTTCCTAAGTTCTGAAAAAGTATTCAACTAATATTTCTTAATTTATACATATTAGTAGTCGGACTTTTTTTATAGAATATCATCACTACAAACAAAAAAAAAAATAAACGGGGTAGCTACCCTTATACAATACAAATAAATTGTACTCAATTCCTACAAACTATAAATTTAAAATTATTTAATATTATTCTTAATTGATATAAAAAAAAAACATTCGCAATTCGATTACTTAGTCAAAGGGATGAATTGGGATTACAGTGTACCACCTTTAAAATTAAATCAAGCAATAGCGAAGCATTGCCAGGTCCTTTAGTATACAGAGTGTATCAGAGCGGGTGACCGGCTTGTATAGCATTGAAACGAGAATACTTAGACATTTAGTTTAAACTGATAACCCCCTATTTCGAATTCAGGAAAAATGTTTTCAACCCTCTAAAATTCTCCAAAAGGGTATTTTTTGGGGTGGGGGTTGGTTTTTGAAAAATTTGTACCTCATTTTAAAGGTCTCGGTACACTGATCATTAAAACAAAATGTTTTTCATTTATCTTGCACCGTCAATACAGGGCGGCCCGAAACATCATAAAAACTTAAGTTTACATATCTCTTCACATCTGACATAAACATTTTTTTAACAGCTACAATTTTTAAAGTACAATGACAAAGATGTGACCTTTCAAACAATACCTAATTTTGGTAGGTTTTCTCACATTTTTAGCAGGTTTCAAAATTTACAACTTTTAGAAGTTTAAAAAGTCAATATCTCAAAATTTTCAAATTGCAATGTGGGTCATCTTACATATCAAATTAAAGCCCTTATAATTATCAACATTTTTCATATTTGAACCCAAAACGTGTTCTAGGGACCATGATCGGTGTTAATTTACTATACTCACGACCTAAGGTCTAACCATAAGGGACACTGCAATAGCTCATCTTTACTCCATACTAAAATATGTGAGTGGACGAAGGGTAGGACATGAATATAACAAATTACACCTAATATGCCTAGTCGCCTAGTCATTTTGCATGATTTATGATGCACGATTTCGTAAAAACCGTAATTCCCAAAAGTACATTTAACGTGGTAAAATAAAGTGTTTACGTATTATTTAAAAATTTTCAATTTTTGTCAAATTATTTCGTCGATTTTTTTGCAAACTACCGTAATTTTTGTAGACACGAATTGGGTGAAATTATGAAGTAATTTAAAAAATGCAGAACGGCCTGAATGAATGAACTGTCCCATGTACGTTTGACACTGCTATCTGTCAACAGTAAACAAACCTGAAAGCACCAAAATATCCTTTTGTTGACACCAAAAGTAAACATTGCTACCAATTAAGCGATCAGTGTTAGTAGAGTAGCGATGGAGGGGGTAAGGTGGAGGGGAACCGAGCGTGTCTACACGAGAACACTAGCTCGGCTTCAGTATTACTTTGACAATGGCAGTGAGAACGTTATACCTAGCCGCGTTGCTACGCTTAGCCGCGTCCGTCGATGTGTTCAAGTGTTGTGCTTTTGATTCTTTCCTCGACGACGACGGATCCTGCGTACCAGGAGTACCGGAAGAACTGTACGACTGGGTCCCGGTAGTGTTTTCCCCGACAGAAGGACTGGTGAAACCGGGAACCTACCCGACCGACTGGACGTTCAAAGAAAACCGACCCAAGTGCGGATCGCCTACGTTCTACACTTCGTCGGCGTCGGTCGAACTGCCCCCGTCGTTTTTCATCTTCGAAAACGGTTCGCTGAAAAGGATCGAGCACCCGCACGAACCGCCCGCGGAACCGGGCGAGTACTGCGTCAATCCGGCGGGGTTTCTGATCTGCGGCAATTCGCCGGAAGCCGAAGGCATCGTGAGCGGTCCGCCGAGACCGAAAGTGAAGAAATGCTGCGGCGCTAACGCGGTATACAGTGAAGTGACGCAGGGCTGCAAGGTTTCCACGGTGGATTTGGAAATAGAAAATTTTACTTTCGTGCAAGGGTTTCCAAAATGTTCGGAGGCGGGTGTGTTCGCCATCTCCGGTAAACTGGACGAGAACCACAGGCTGACGCCCGACGGCGATCTGCTCTTCCAGAACAGGACCGTGTACGACTTTTGTCTGGAACGTCTGTTCGAACGTCCGATCGACGGACCGAGCGTGTTCACATGTCCGACCCGGCCCGCGGATATTAAGGATATCAGATTCACCTTGTTCCCTATGGGATTATTCTTATCAGTGTTTTTTCTCGCCGTCACTCTGATAGCTTCTTGTTTACTCCCCAGCACGTACCATGTGCTGCACTGGAGGTGTCAGACCAACCACGTGGCTTGTCTTATGCTGGGAGATCTGTTGTTGGCGATCACGCAACTATCGGGAGATTCGCTGAAAGGACCTTTGTGCGTTGGAATTGGTAAGTCGAATTTTCTTTTTCTGGTTAAGTTGGAATAAAATGTGTTTTAAGGGTTCCTAAAGATAGTTGGTTTGTCGATAATTTTAATTTATCTGAATGGAAGAAGGTATATATAAACTCCGATTGTGGATCTCATAACAATATTAAGTTCTGAGGTGGCGTAAAATATTTAAAAAATGTACAACTTACTAGTATACTGAGTTATCTATGTATATAAAAGCGAAATACCACTCACTCACTCACTGACTCGCTCATCACGATTTCTCAAAAACTACCGAACGGATTGAAATGAAATTTTATATGTAGCTTCCTCTAGGGCCATAGGTGCTCACTAAGAAAGGGTTTGAAAAAATTGAAATTTTAAGGGGTTTTGGGGGGATCAAAGTTATTAAAAAACGATTTCTTCAAAACTACCGAACGGATTGGAATGAAATTTGGTATGTAGCTTCCTCTAGGGCTATAGGTGCTCACTAAGAAAAAAGGTATGAAAAATTTCGAAATTTTAGGAGGGGTTTGGGGGGATCAAAGTTAACAAAATCATAATTTCAGATCTTTTATTATTATGACAATAGTGCTTTTATTATTTAAGATCTATATCTATAAAAGCCAAATACCACTCACTGACTGAACACTTAAAAAGAATACAATTACGTTAAAAAGACTGAAAATAGCAACCACCATGGGCAACGCCGTAAGGGTCAGCTAGTTAATTTATATTATACAACTTTAATACAATTACATAATTTAACATAGGGCCTATTCTGCAGTAATTTTACAGAATGCGTAAGATACCCGCAAATATTATAAAAACTAATTCGAAAATAATGGAACTAGTAGACTAACATTAAATTTTGAGTAAAGTTTAATGTAGATTTAATTGACAAGGTATATTTCCGATGACGAGAGAAAGTGACATTTTGTTTTTAATATTCAGTAACTAAACATTAAAAAAAAGAAATAAATATGGCTCGTGTTGTCAGTACGTAAAACCAAAATATTTTATAGAAATGGGGCGAATTTTCAGTACCTATAAGAGCCCATACTTGGGTCAGTTTTCAGTTGTACACGCCTAATAAACTATAAAATTTTAATCAAAATCGTTCCTGCCGTTTTTGTAAAAAGTTGATTTTCCGTTATTTTAAGGGTTTTTATGGGAAAATTACCCTTAAAAATTAAAAATTCACAAAAACGCCTGGAGATACCGTGGATTAGTACCTCCATACCAAATGTCATCAAAATCAGACTACTGGTTTAGGCTCTAGGTATGATAACATCCACACACACACACAGACACACATATATAAACAATATTATAAAATTAATTTTCATTTAATATTACATAAAACCTAGTCTAAACTAACTTAAATAAATATAAACTAAACAGGGATAAATAAATCATACGTCGATCAAAATCTAATCAAATGCATAGGTTGGTAGTACTACATTCTTTCCTAAAAAAGGTCGTCAGCTGATTCAACAAGTAGTGGCATACTAAAGCATTTCCCGCCAATGACTTCGGCCTAAAACTGACTAGAAAAAGGGATCGTTATTCGTTACGGTCAGACCAAAGCCTGGGGCGCCATCCAAGAGAGGCGCCAACTAAGAAAAACTAAGTTTGCTGCGATTTGTTTGTATTTTAAGCACACTCAGACTGTAGGCTATACAGAAACTAGATTTACTTTGCAGGTGTTTAACTAATGTCACACAATTATTTCACACTTTACTATTAATTAGTGTTCAGAACTTTATAAATATATAAACCGTTGAAATTGGCGTTCAAACATAAAGTAACTTGACTTAGGCAATAGGCACGTCGCAACTACTTCATTTGTGTATTATTTAATTAGAAGGTAAAAAAACTTCCCGATGTCGGGCTTTTTCATTTCACTAAAAACAAAACCGCACGAAAATCGGCCCTGTAGATCTTCAGAAATAGGTACCAATTGGGTTGTAACCTAAAACCAAAAACCACATAAAGTGCCCTTATAAATATACCGAAGAAATAATAACAACATTTTATTTCATTCATAACAAACTGCACGAAAATCAGCCCGGCAAACCTCCAGAATTTTGTATTAATAGGATTCTAACCTGAAACTAAAAAACGCTAAAAAGATACCTTATAAATATACCGATGAGATATAAAAATTACATTTCATCATTGTTTAATATTAATCACATTTTCTTTTATTTAAAACAAACCTCAAGAAAATCGGCCAGAATAGGTATAACACGGTTCTATCCTGAAACCAAAAAAAACCCCAAAAAATCCCCTATAAATATACCGATTATATAAAAAAATACTTTTCATAATTGTTTAATATTAATCACATTTTCTTTTATTTAAAACAAACCTCAAGAAAATCGGCCAGAATAGGTATAACACGGTTCTATCCTGAAACAAAAAAAAACCCCAAAAAATCCCCTATAAATATACCGATTATATAAAAAAATACTTTTCATAATTGTTTAATATTAATCACATTTTCTTTTATTTAAAACAAACCTCAAGAAAATCGGCCAGAATAGGTATAACACGGTTCTATCCTGAAACAACAAAAAAACCCAAAACATCCCCTATAAATATACCGATTATATAAAAATTACTTTTCATAATTGTTTAATATTAATCACATTTTCTTTTATTTAAA
>JAGFPH010006454.1:39611-52109 GCA_018207615.1 Philaenus spumarius | reverse complement strand
AAACAAACCTCAAGAAAATCGGCCAGAATAGGTATAACACGGTTCTACCCTGAAACCAAAAAAAACCCCAAAAATCCCCTATAAATATACCGATTATATAAAAATTACTTTTCATAATTCTTTAATGTTAATGACAATTTCTTTTATTTAAAACAAACCTCACGAAAATCGGCCAGAATAGGTATAACACGGTTCTATCCTGAAACCAAAAAATCCCTTATAAAAATAAACCGATGATAAAAGAATTACATTTCATAATTTTTTAATAGTATAACATTTTCTTTTATTTAAAACAAACCTTACGAAAATCGGCTCGAATAGGTATAACACGGTTCTATCCTGAAAAAAAAATCCCTTATAAAAATATACCGACGATAAACAAATTACATTTGATATTTTTTTAATATTAATGGCAATTTCTTTTATTTAAAACAAGGGGACACCCATGCGTGCTCCGCACGCCAACACCCAACGGAAATTTCTAAAATCATATGTTATGTTTTATTTATAATAAAGGTGTAGTATTAATAATAACCTCAAAACTAAGATGGTAAATAATGTTAAATGTTTAAATCAAATTATTTTTTATATTTTATAACACCAGTTATAATAATGGTTAAAAGTACCAGCAAGGCTCAGGTCTACACTTTAAAACCTTAACCTAAATGCTAGAAATACAAAAATAATTGCTTCAAATTTTTAAATAAAGCTGTTAATGGAAATATTGGAGCAAACATCTATATTATCTGTTATTTTATTCAATTGGTTGCTACGATAATAAATGTAAATACATGCGTTGGTTTATCATTCTAGGAATAACCCTAAAACTTTTTCTGACTAAATTTACTAAAATTGAAATAAAAAAAGGTTTTTATCGAAATGAATTATAGTCTATGTTACTCAGGGATAGTGTAGCTTTTTATTAGTAAAACTATTTTTTCAATCGGCTCAGTAGTACCAGAGATTACCCCTTACATACAAACAAAAAAATAAACTTTACCTCTTTATAATATTAGTATAGACAAACCTTACGAAAATCGGTCAGAATAGGTATAGCACGGCTCTATCCTGAAACCAAAAAACCCCCAAAAAAATCATTTATAAATTTACCGATGATATAAAAATAACATTTCATAATTTTTTAATATTAATGATATTTGCTTTTATTTAAAACAAACCTCACGAAATTGGCCAGAATAGGTATAACACAGTCTATCCTGAAACAAAAAAAACCCAAAAAAGATCTCTTATAATATTATTCTTGTTTATTTAGGTTTTGGTAATGTATGAATAACAACATGAGCTTAAAAAAAAGCTATTTTCGAATCACATACAGACACTTAAATTTTATTTGAATCTATTCATTTGTCAGCGACGGTTTTGATTCCAGTTTTAAATTTGAGCGAAATGTGCGGTTTCCAATACGTAACAATTTACGAATCAATTGATGAGTGATGACGATTGCTCGCACGAATTTGATTTTAAATACCGTAAATCGTTGGTTTTCCTAGTCTAAACGGACAAGTAATATTTTGTTGCCCAGGCTTAAGGAGTGGGTATTATTGTCTAGCGTGGAAAGATAACGCTCAGGTCAAAGTTTCAAAATCAAAACAAACTGACTAAACTCCGGGAACGTATTATCCTGATAAGGTGAACCATAACGTCATTTCCTCCAATCTTGTGTCAACAAAGTCAACTGCCGTCTAAAAGGCTCCGTAGCACCCCGGCCACAAGGAATCTATTTCCCACAAGGTGTTGGCCGTTTATCTTGTAAATAACTGAAGATGTAGCTGGAGTACTTTCATACTTTTATGAAGGGGTAATTTTTAGCAACATTTTAAAAATATCTATATACAGGGTGTTCCACGAGAGGTGGGCACAACTTAAGGAGATAAAAAGGGGGCAAAAAAAATCTAAATTGTTCATTTGAACAAAGGTCCGGAAAAGTTTCTTCCCATATATCCGCCATACAAAATAATTCACATCTAGATAAATGTTTGACTGATTGAGTTCAAACTTGGCACGAAGCTTAACCTAACAATGATCTATCTCAAGAAAAATAATTCGACCACGCAGCTGAACCGCTGACGTGAGTTGAGCAAATTTCCCAAATTAAGTTTATATGCCTATGTTTTACAATTTCAACCAACAATTTGTTAAATAGGTCGATTCACGACGGTGCTGAATAGCTGCAAAATGGTTCGCACGCCATTCTGCATATTTGGAGTATTTTCAATACACAAAGCAATGCGTGCTTCGCACGCCAACCCCCGTATTGGGGGTATCTTCAATACACAATGCATTGAGTGCATCGCACGCCAACCCCGCGGTAAAATCCATCACATGGCTTTGAACCGGGGGTACTTTTTGGTATTTTACGTTTTGATCGATTTTGGGGGAACCAAGCGAGCTATAAGGTCGCGTAAAAAAACAAAATATGCAGAATAACATGCTACATTTATATTTGTATCATACGATACATACGAAGTATACGAAATAATTTTATTTAAACATTTAACATTATTTACCATCTTAGCTTTCAGGTTATTATTAATCTTACACCTTTATTATAAAGAAAACAGAACATTTTATATATAGAGATAAAGGTGAAGTGTTTTTCATCGTATTCGGATATTTCTTCGCAACGAGAATAAATTGTCATCAGAAAATCCAGTTCAACACTCTACGGAAAATTTATCCAAGGCGGCGGTGTTGCAGTAGACCCTTTGGTATAGTACAGCTGACTTTATATAAACTGGCATTTAGTAGACAAATACACAACAGCAAATAGAATGTGCTTGGCGATGCAAGACATTTGGTCAGTCAGCGAGTCAGCGGTACACCTTCTGGCCGACTTTGTTGGAGAGAAAGTTATGGCATTAATGAACCTACGGTTGTCAAACCATACTGTGGGAAATAACAGAAGTTGACATGCGCAGATAAAGAACAAGAAACGTGACTTTATAGTAGTAAATTTTAAGACAGCTTTGATACAACGTGCTTAAAGCTGTTAAGAATGTCAACAATATATGTAGGCCCAGTCGGTAAGTACCTTAAAGTATGTAGATTAATATAAAAAAAGTTTACCAGTCTATCGATTTCCCAAAGTCGAAAAAAAATCGATTAACATTTTTCTTTTCGATTATCCTTAATATTTCGAGCTGGGATGAAGATAGAGAAAAATAAAAAATACCACCGTGTTGGAGAGAAAATTTTCAAAATATCAATCTAAAAGTTTTTTTACAAGTTAAACATATAGATTCAAACAAGATCAAGGAGTATAAACCTTTTTTATTATTTACTTTTAAAAGCACAAGTAACTTAAAAAAGTATAATTTTAGGCCTTTTTAGATTTTTCATCAAAACGCTTGATTTGATCAGCAGCAGATCAGTCAATTTTGTAAATATAGTTTTTAAAAGTATAGCAAAAAACAATTGTGTTTGTAACTTCTGTACCAATTTTTAAATCGATATGTTCAAAAATGCCGAAAATGGAGTCGTTGAATCCAATAGTGTTATAGTTAAAACGAAATAGGTAAAACAGAAGACTATTTTGAAGCGCGTCGTTTTTTAAAAATAACATGACAAAATCGTTCATACTTAGTAAGAATATTTATACTGGTGTACTCAACTTGTAAAACAAATTTTATGTTGATATTCCAAAAATTGACGAAACTGGAATAGATTGAAATTAGTTCGTGGGTCCGGTACTCCTAAAATCGAGAAACCCATTGATGAGTCAAGTGGCTCTAGATCGGGTCATTTTCAAGATAACAAGCTGAGACTCAGCATAAATGTTTAAAACATATATTTGAACTCCTACGTCAAATTTCTATTCGATATATTAAAATTCGGCCAATTTAGAATGAGCCAACGCTTCATATATGAATAAGATGTCCCCTTTTAGTGATTTCCCCTGCTGCAAAATACATACCTGCATTATCGAATTTTTTCCAGACAAACCATTGCTCGGACGAAATAAATACAAATAACCTTTTATAATGGAAAATACCTCCCCTACACGGTGGTATTTTTATTATCTCTATCTTCATCTCAGCTCGAAACATTAAGGATAATCGGGAAAAAAATGTTAATCGATTATTTTTCGACTTCGATAGACTGGTACACTTTTTTTATGTTAATGTACATACTTTAATGTACTTACAAAAAAAAAATCAGCCGTATTGTAAATTACTGTAACTTTTGGTCTAAAATCGCCTCTACCGACTGGCCAAACGGATATATCGAATATATCGATATACTGATATCGATATATTGTACCGTTACTTTGGCTAGGGATTGATCTAAAAATATAAATGTAGGATATTATTGTGCACATTTTGTGTGTTTTTTACACGACTTTATAGCTTGCTTGGTTCCCCAAAAAATTTATCAAAATGTAAAATACCATAGAAGTACCCGGTTCAAATCCACGTGCGATTTATATTCTCCTTATCCGAGGCTGTAGGCCGAGGCGCAAACAAATCCCACTAATATATTTCGTACGCACAGTCAGCTATTCGGCGTCGTCGTGAGTAGACCAATTTCCCAAATAGTCGGTTGAAACCCTAAATCTTATAGACTTGATTTTGAAAATTCGCTCAACTCACGTCAGCGGTTCATCTGCGTGGTCGAATTATTATAAAATCGAAGCCAAGAAAAACTACGCTCATTTTCACAAACGATATTTCCAAAACATTTTAAAATCATCAGTACGAGTAGTGGTATCGCCATCTCGTTTACGAAATGGTTTTGCAGTCGATTCGGTTGCATACGTTACAGGTCTCGGAGCGAACGCCGTCACTTGGTCTTGTCCTGGCGTGATGGGCGAGGGGTGCTGGGGAAGGCAAAAAGGTAAGTGGAGACGAAACACATTTTCCTACGCCGCTTTCGATTTTCCGACTCGTACTTCCAACGAACTGAGATCGATTATAAGCTTTATTAACACATCGAGGTAATTATAACGTGTTAAAAAAGACCGAGTTAAGGTCTGCGCGATGATACTAGGGTAATTGACTTCAAGGCGTTGCGTATGCAATACGGCTACACGTGAATCGTTAAATGTATAGCGTTACATGACGGTTGATACCATTTAACATGTAAGGAATTTTTCTTTCGGTGGTGCGCCTAAAAAAAATTACACATAAAAAACATTAACAAATCTAAAAAAAATCGATCCTGCAGCCGAACCACTGACGTGAGTTTAGCGAATTTCCAAAATTAAATTTATACGTTTTAGGGTGTCAGCCAACAATTTGGGAAATAGTTCTACTCACGAAGGCGCTGAATAGCTGCCTGTGTGTACGAAATATATTAATAGAATTTGTTTACAACTAAGCCTCAAACTTTGACTCAAGCGCTGCTTTAAGAGTTTGCACCTCGACCTTGCGGCCTCGGGTCGTGGTCTGCTTCGCTTCGCTCGCAGCTTAGAAACTTTGCCGTCGGCCTCGGATCTAAACGGTAAAACCCCCCCGTGGATTTGAACCGGGTACTTTTATGGTATTTAAGTTTTGATAGATTTTTGGAACCAAACTATTAGGTAGTGTATAAAAACAAAATTTTCAGAATATCCTACATTAATTTTTAACTTCCCGCTAAAAGAAAATTGAAAATTTTCTAAAATCGGGAAGTTATTGGTTTCACCCCGTTTTTCGAAAATCGAGTATTCATCAGATCTCGACGTTTTGAGGTCCTAGAAATCTTCCCTGAGCACTCCCGAGAGGGTGTCACCCTGTCTGTATGTATGTGTGTGTGTATATAAGTATGTGACCCGCTTATAACTTTTGAACGGCTTAACCGATTGGATCCTACCAAACGGCGTTCTAAAGAGTTCCATCAAACTTAGATTTCCTGAAAATTTCAACTAATTCGGACCGGTAGGTTCTGAGAAATTTCGAAAAAACTAAGAAATAAAATGTTTTCAAATCAGGTTTTTTTGGAATAACTTTTAAACGGCTTTACCGATCAATTCCAAAATCTAATCAGCTTTTAACCTTAAAAAGCGACGTCGATCGCTACCAGTCCGGTCAAAATCGGTTAATTCGTTCGTGAGATATCGTGATCGAAAGAAAATAAAAAAAAGTGTTTTTTCTCAATTTCTCTGAAATTTTTCATCAGAAAAATTTTTGTTGTCGATTCTTTCAATGGACTCGAAAAACTGCATCGATTGCCGCAAATCGCATAAAAATCGGTTGATTCATTCAAAAGTTATGGCAGTTCAAAATTTCCAAAAATAGTGTTTATCAAACTTTCATCATACTTTTGTAATTAAACTTAGCGGGAAGTTACAGGGATGGCCTTTAGGGTCAATCGTTTTCCAAATTTTTTTTAGATAAAACCCTAAAAAAAATGGTTAACATTTTTAAAGACAGCCCAAACGTGTTCTGGGGACCACGATTAGTGCCCCCACATGGATTTGAACCGGTTTTTATAGATTTTGGGGAAACCAGACGAGGTATAAGGTCATGTAAAAAAACAAAATGTGCAGAATAATATCCTTTAATTTTACTTTCTCACTATACTATATAGCATAGAGAAAGTATAGTGATCGCCAAAAAAAAAATCAATGTTGAGATTTTTGTGGAAATATCCGTTTTGGGACCCCCTGAGTCCAAAAAAATTGGTTTTTACAAAATGTCTGTCAATATGTATGTCTGTCTATGTATACAAAGCTAGAGCGAAAACTATTCGATCGATTTAAAATAAATTTGCACCAGACATGTCAAGTAGGCCTGTAGCACGAAAAACGGGTTTGAAATTTTTTGAAAAACAACCCTCTTCGTGGCAAAAAAAAACCCAAAAAATCAGTTATAATTTTTTTGTAAAAAAAACGGCTCTAACGATTTTGATAAAATTTGGCCTATTTGTAGCCTTTAATGTACCCTACCAGATGCAAAAAACAGCATCTTTCTAAAAAATTTCGTGTAGCTAATAATAATTACTGATTTTGGGGGTTTTTTTTGGCCATAAAGGCGGTTGTTTTTCAAAATTTTCAAAACCTTTTTCGTGCATCTATACAGGCCTAGTTGACGTGTTTGGTGCAAATCTGTTCGAAATCGATCGAATAGTTTTCTCTCTAGATAATAATAATAATATTTATTAGTTAATCTCCTAGTTTAATAAATCACCTCTCCTACCCCACCTACAATTATGAAGTCACAGTGAATCTGTTTAATAATTAGCGTATTTCCATAGGAAAAATGAGCTATTGCAGTGGCCCTTATGGTGAGACCCAAGGTCGGGAGTACCAAATGAGCACCGATCATGGTCCCCAGAACACGTTTTGGGGTGTCAAAAAAATTCATATATATATATATATGTATATATGTGTTCGCACTTTAGCGGCCGCATTTTAAGTTCGATTTGGTTCAAATTTGGTACACATGTTGGTTGTCTACGTCGCTCGGATGAGTTCGTTAGCCAAAAAAATCCAACAATCGGAAGCACATTTTTTGACCGGAAGTAGCAATTTTTGAGATTTTTTCTACGATAATAATTGTCTATTTTAGAGTTTTGTCTACGGATATAAATGTAGGATGTTATTGTGCGCATTTTGTTTTTTTACACATCCTTATAGCTCGCTTGGTTCCCCCAAAATCGACCAAAACGTAAAATATCGTAAAAGTACGCGGTTCGA
This sequence comes from Philaenus spumarius, assembly GCA_018207615.1. Classification (NCBI taxonomy): domain Eukaryota; kingdom Metazoa; phylum Arthropoda; class Insecta; order Hemiptera; family Aphrophoridae; genus Philaenus; species Philaenus spumarius. The sequence continues at coordinate 44,473 of JAGFPH010006454.1, read as the reverse complement.
AGCCAAGTGGTGCAAACTCGCGAGGCCACTAGGCGCAAACAAATTCTACTAATATATTGCGTACACACAGACAGCTGTTCAACTCCTTCGTGAGTAGACCTATTTTCCAAATTGTTGGTTGAAACACTAAAACATAGGCCTATAAACGTAATTTTGGAAATTTGCTCAACTTACGTCAGCGGTCCAGCTGCGTGGTCGAATTATTTAAATATGTTTTTGAGAAAGTAAGTGCCAGTTCCTGGTACCGTTTACTATATTTTTTAGATAAAACCACAACAAATGTCACTCTAGTTTGAAAAATCTAAAAAACAAAAACAGTTATTTCCGTCAAAAAACGTGCTTCCGGCAGTTGGATTTTTGGCTAGCGAACTTAGAGCCACTTAGAAAACCAACGTGTGTAGTAATTTGAACCAAATCGAACTTCAAATGCGGCAGTTAGAGCGCGAACGCATGTATAATTTTTATTGACACCCCAAAATACGTCCTGGGAACCACGATCGGTGCACATTCCCGACCTTATGTCTCACCATGAGGGTCACTGCAATAGCTTTCTATGGAAATTCACTAATTAAACACAAACAATTTCCAAGTTCAATAATAATTTTTCAAATATTTAAGTGTATTGTCTCGATGTATTTTTGCACGATGCAAGTTATTGTAGCACAAACCATAACTCGGCCACACATATCTGGACAAAACAGTTCAGCCAGTTTCTTGAAGTTACTCTGTTATGTACCAGAGCACGAAATCTGTCGCGGAATAATAATCACTGCTGCAAATGTCACAATGGCGTAGCCTATTTGTGATGCGCAATAAAGGTGCGCACGATACGTGATTCTACGTACCGATGTGTTTATCCGCACTGCATCGCATTGACTTAAAGTATTGTCTAGAGATCAATGAACCGTCCTGCATCAATGGTAGTCAGCAGCGCGGCGTGCAATGGTGATTAAAACAGCTGTACCGAACGTCTGCTGCCAATAGCCACGTGTCTTGCTTAAACGACTGAACCGATTCCAATGCAACTCGGTACAGATTGTACCGAATATTTTAGACGTAAGCGGAACGAATATTGACTCGTTCTGGAACTAAAGTAACGCTTTGCGCGCTCGTAAATCGTTCGATAATATTGTAGTCTTAATTGTTCGTCGCGGAATCGCCTTTGTTTACTGTTTGGGCGTGGTTTTTCCTGTTTTTTAAAATTAAAACGTATCTAATTTTTTACAAATGTTAGAAAAGATAAAGAGAGCTTTATTTTACGTCGGCCGTAAATTTCAATCAATGAGGCTCCGGCGTACCTCTTCCGTATTAGACAGACGCCGCTCAAGAAGTATGCATGACGAGGCAATATTACTCGACTAAATATACAGAACTAACCAATGACGATGACCACCACGGAATGAGGTGATAATTTGGTGGTTGGACCGAAAGGAGAAGACGTCTCCTGAAAACTTAGACACAAAAAATACTTGTATTTTAATCCGACGCGTTTCAACGACAGTGTCAACATCATCAGTGACAAAAAAGATAGTGGACAATAAATACCAACAAATACAATACAACAAAATATAATTAAAACAGTCGTATTATGAGTTCAGACAATTTCCTAATGATCGTTAGATCATCTTTATACATATAATTCTTATGTACGTGTATTATGTCACTGAACACCTCCTAAACGGCTAGAAAAATGTTAATGAAATTTCTTGTTTTTCTTTGTGTGGGTCCCTGGATGGTTTAGATTTACAATTGGAAGGGGTTGAAATCACTATATAATAAATTTAAATTAAACTAACTTCCTACAAGCTATAAAGCTAAAATTGTTTAATATTATTTTTAAGTGGTATAAAAAACCATTTTCAATTCGATTACTTAACACAAATTGATGAAATGGGATAACTACCCTTAAAATTAAATAATCATTTTATACGCTTACTTTTTCCTTATGCTCAAAAACTTATCAACCAATTTCACTAAAAAATTCACAATTTACACATACTAGTAGCAGGATTGTTTAGAGAACATGGTCACTACAAACAAATAGATTAAATTGGGGTTGATACCAATTTAATAATACAATAAAAACTATTGCACTAACGTCCTATATAAAGCTAAATTTGTGAAATTCTTAAGTGACATAAAAACCATTCACAATTCGATTACTTAAGGGCCTGCTCCAGTAAACGAGAAAGCTACCGGAAACGCAAACGCTATATCCCTATCTAAACAGTGTAATTTCTTGCAGCTGAACGCTTTGACATTGCCTCTTTTCAAACCATTTTATAAGTCTATCTTTTGTAATTGAGTGTTGAAAAAAAAACTAAATATTCTTTATACAATTTCGGATCCGGCTTGCAAATTATTTTTCATTATTAATTTGTTATTGTTTGTTAGGAAAAAATTCAAACTTTGTACTTACAGAATGTCAATTACATAAATCAAAAGCGTTTAAAAAAATGTAAAATGCAAAAAGGATGCGTATTGTGACTGTGCATAAAATGAGACCTTGCAAACAATTTTACGATAAAAAATAAACGAAATAAATGGTTTTAAATTTAACATTGCTCTTATGGGATACAAATCCAAGATGGCCGCCACTACAGCAGACCCTTAAGTCAAGATAATGAAATGGGATAACTACCCTTAAAATTAAAACAAGTAACAGCGAAGCATTGACGGGTAAACTGGTATAAGTGCAAAAATAACACTTCTATTTAGTATTTTCTCAACTCTGAGTATGTAATGTAAAAATTAAATGAAATTCGCGTATTTCTTTTCAATTTTACGACATATTTAAAGGTATTTCATAGTTTAAAATTTGGCATCAATATTCTGGGGAATAATTCAAATAAACTATTTTGTTTACACGAACCGAAATAAAACTGTATACCGGGTGTCTCAAAAATCCTAGCACGCTATACAAGATCGGATTCTATGCCTTCAAATAAATTAAAAGTGTTCAGCAACCATTTCAGTAAACCTTTTCAAAAGGGTTACGATTACTTAGAATTTTATAGGAATTCTTCAGGTACTATTTCATGACGCAAATGTCACTTGGAGGGATACTAATGTCCAGTGTCAATGACGAAGGCCGGACCGCGACAGAATGCGGTAAAGTGTGCATTACAACACACAACAGACTAGGCGCCAACAAGCACGAGTTGGTTCGTTATTTGTATTGAATTGTTTTCTCGGAGCTTACAACCTATAGTAGCACATTACAGTTGATTTACATGATGAGAAGTAATCTTTAAAAATCGTTAACCACGACAAAATCGGTATAAAGTAGCTGTTCTACCTGGATTTTTCCGTGTTTCAACAAAGCCAAGAATGAACAATTTATAAAAATTGCTGTTAAACAACAATAGTGAACAACGGAACGCCAACAGCCCTGCTCGTACAATGTTAGGCTGAATAATAATTCGAACACGCAGCTGAACCATTGATGTAAGTTAGGGGTCTGCAGGGTGACTATTTTAATTGTGCCACCATTGGTAAATCAGAAACGACAAGAATCACAGGAAACTTTAAATGGGGGACTTCACCTACTTTTTAGTGGCCATTAAAAATATGCATTTCAAATTTCGAAAATATGCCGCCATTTTCCAATATGGCGGCCAACTTTCTAATTTCTTATGAAAACCCCTATTTTTATCACGGATTAAAATTTTACATGCAATTTTAAGACTTTTTTATTCTTAGTATTTTTTTTATAAACTTAACCGTTTAGTCGCTAGGAGCGCTGAAAATTTCAGAAACTCTTATTTCAACAATTATTAAAGAGTCTTATTTTCAATTTGCAAACAATAAAATTTTACTCAAAGTGCAATATGTTTTACAATGGAATGTTAAAAACCTGTTGCAATTGCATAAATACTTTATTTTATACAAAAAATGTACTTAAATTACTGTTAAAAAATTGTTAACGCAACCACTGTGTATTGTGTAAGAAGATGTATTTATATGCGCACGCATGTATTTATGAAGATGGAGGACACTTTGAAAACCTGCTTTAAGTCATAATTAATTAAGTCATCTTGACTGCCTTTTTGTGTCCCAAAACATATTGTTGGTATGATACAAAGAAGTTTCTTACAGTACCATGTACGCTTTACGATGCGTAGGAGAAGAAATCTGTAAAAATAGTACAGTTGTCATGTAAGCTATTAAGGTACTTTGAACCGAATAGCTTTCAACTTAAAACAAAAACTAATTAATTTTAATTAATTAATTATGACTTAAAGCAGGTTTTCAAAGCGTCCTCTAGTCTATACTAATATTATAAAGAGGTAAAGTTTGTTTGTTTGTTTGTATGTAGGGGATAATCTCTGGCTCTACTGAACCGATTTAAAAAATAGTTTTACTAATAAAAAGCTAAACTATCCCTGAGTAACATAGGCTATAATTAATTTCGGTAAAAACCTTTTTTTTATTTCAATATATTTGTAAATTTAGTCGGAAAAAAATCTTAGGTTAGGTTTAGAATGATAAATCAACACATGTATTTACATTTAATACCATAGCAACCAATTGAATAAAATAACAGATAACATAGCTGCTTTAATATTTCCATTAACAGCTGATTTCAAAATTTGAAGCAATTATTTTTGTATTTCCACCTTTTAGGTTAGGGTTTTAAAGTGTAAACCTGATCCTTGCTGGTTCTTTTAACCATTATTAACTGCTGTTATAAAATATAAGAAATAATTTGGTTTGAACATTTAACAATATTTACCATCTTAGTTTTGATGTTATTATTGAAGTGATAACTTCTATTGGCCCGTTGGGCACTTTCGACTTGGCTATGTTTTCGAAATCTCGCGTCACGCCAGATTTCTCGCGAGATCTTGCATCACGCCAGA
>JAGFPH010006454.1:8890-21186 GCA_018207615.1 Philaenus spumarius | reverse complement strand
ACACAAAGCATTGCGAGATTCACACGCCATTCAGCATATTGGGAGTAGTTTTAATACACAAAGCATTGTGTGCTTCGTACGCCTACCCCCGTATTGGGAGTATCTTCAATACACAATGCATTGCGTGCTTCGTACGCCAACCCCACGGTAGGATCCACCACATGGCTTTGAACCGGGTACTTTTATGTTATTTTAAGTTTTGATCGATTTTGGGGGAACCAAGCCAGGAACTATTTCTATAGCCCTGGAACTAAGCGACCTATAAGGTCGCGTAAAAAACAAAATGTGCAGAATAACATCCTACATTTATATTTGTAGGAAAAACTCAAAAACAAATTCATTCTCGTAGGAAAAATCTCAAAAAATAGTTACTGTTGCTTCCGGTTGTTGGATTTTTTTTTGCTAACGAACTCGTCCGAGCGACGTAGACAACCAACATGTGTACCAAATTTGGACGAAATCGGACTTCAAATGCGGCCGCTAGAGTGCGAACACATATATACATAGCAGGTATCTTAAAAGTCCTCCTCCTCTTTAACTTTTGTGTTTGTTAAAACAAACAAATATCCTTTGGGGAGCGATACTAACTTAGCCCAAAGTATCTTTTGAAGCAATCGGAAATTTTGAGTGTCCCTAAAAATGGGGGATTTCGGGTCAACTCAAAATTTTTAAATGGGAAGTATGGTCATGTGATCCCTCATTTTAAAGGTATATGTAAGACTAGGAAAATTACATAAAGAAAATAAAAATCGGACCACCCAAGACAAAATGGCGGCCCTAAACGTGTTGAAATATAAATCGACATAAAGTGGCTAATATCTCGAAAAGGAAGAGTTTTAAAAAAAAATTTCAAGAGACAAAAAATGTTTATTTCAAAGTGCTTGACCTAACATACTGCTTCCAAATCAATTTCGTAAATTTTAAGTCGACTACTACATCTTTGAAAATTTTGTAAAAAATTAAATTTACGCAATCGATTTAAAAGCAACTTTTTAGGTCAAGCACTTTGGAATAAACATTTTTTGTCTCTTGACATTTTTCTAAAAACTAGGAGAGCACGCAGGGGTCTCCACTAGTCAGTTTATTATTCTTCAAAACCAACAGCCTTTTTAGGTTAGATTGACCGACTTAAAACAAACAAAAACAAAAATTAACTAACAATGCTTAGCCAACTATATTTCAATTCAATTCAAACATTGGTTGTTATATATTATACATAAAAGAACTGATTTGGACCAAAAACTGAACATAATTTTAGGTTAGGCCTACAATGAACCAAAACACCAATTGGTCTAGTTATTATATTTAGATTTTTTACAATTCTTCACAAATATCAGTTTTTTTTAGATTAGGTAAAAGCAAAGAATAGGTTTACTGTATTATCTATAAAGGTTTACAAAATATAAATATAAATTTGTGTAGTATACTCGTAAGTGGCATAAAAACCGTCAATGTAATGAAATATAATAACTACCCTTTAAATTAAATCAAGCAATAGCGAAGCATTGCTGGGTCCACTAGTATGTACAATAACAAGAAAGAAATGAAACAAAACCGCGGAAATGAGTATCGTATACAGTAATAACAATACCTCGAGTAAAAAATACCTCGGCACTGGAACAAGTATACGACTACTTAATCGAAACAAGATCTGATTGATAAGAAGATTGAAGAACTAAAATCTATTTTGACAAAATAATAAGTAGCCTGCCAGAGTCAAGCGTAAAAGTGGCGATGAACGGTTCACTCCCAACCTTTACAGAAAAAAACAGCTGATTCGGATGAAGAGCTTAACACAATTTTAGGTTAGGCCTAAAACAACCGGTTTTTATGTTGGGTTAGCAAATTAAAAGCAAACACAAACAAAAAATTCTACAAAAAGGCTTACTGAAATACAATTCAATAGCTTTTTTTGTTATTATGACAAAATAAAAGAAAACATATATACAAAAAACACAAAATAAACGATACTGTATTATAATTCAAACACCTGTTATTGCATATTATACATAATTAGCTGATTCAGATCAAAAGCTTGACAACACAATTTTAGGTTAGGCCTACAAAAAACCAACACACGTTTCATGAATGCATTTATAACAACCAACTTAGCGAATTTAGAACCAGTTAATTACTCTTCACATTTATATACAACTTATACTAATATTATAAAGAGGTAAAATTTTTTTATTTGTTTGTTTGTATGTAGGGGGTAATCTCTGGAACTACTGGACCGATTGAAAAAATAGTTATTGATAAAAAGCTACACTATCCATGAGTAACATAGGCTATAATTCATTTTGATAAAAACCTTTTTTATTTCAATATTTGTAAATTTAGTCGGGAAAAAATCTTAGGTTAGGCCTAGACTGATGATTCATCACATGTACTTACATGTATTACCATAGCAACCAAATGAATAAAATATTTCCATTAACAGCTGATTTTAAACTTTGAAACAATTATTTGAATTTCTAACTTTTAGGTTATGTTTTTTACTAAAGTGTACACCTGAGTGTGTGCTGGTTCTTTTAACCTTTATTATAACTGTTGTTATAAAATGTAAGAAATAATTTGATTTGAGCATTTAACATTATTTACCATCTTAGCTTTTCGGTTATTATTAATAATATTATAAAGAGGTTTTTTTTGTTTATTTGTTTGTATTTAGTATTGTTTTATGTTTAAAATAATTAAAAAAATTTAGGGAAAGTATATTAATTGTTATACTTTCCTTAAAGGTAGAGAGCTGAAATTTTGTACATTTATTTCTGAAAAATATCATAGATTGACATTTTGTCGCGTGCTGCTAAGGGTGAAAATGTAGTAAAACTGTTGATTCTTATACTTTCCTTAAAGCTACATAATAAACCCTTAATAAATTAAGGAATTTAAAAATAAAAAACCACTATGTTACATCCTAATTAAAATAAATAAGACGTATAAGAATTTAATAGTAGGGCCTATTTATGTAAAATAACCAGTTTGCATTTGCTTCGACGTGAGTCACCGCGGGGTTTGGCGAGCGAAGCGAGCAGGGGGCGTAGCCCTCTAGTACAGTAATAGAAATAAAAAAAGATGTATGCATAGTGAGTGCATCCCAGCATAACTGGAACGCAATGGCAAATTTCAAGCAATGTAGAAACACATACGACTAACGGAGAAAAAGTATGTAGGCGGTAAAACACCTATATATCACCCTAGGATGAGATGGGAAGGTAGGTAAACACGATCGAAATGTTATTCACGGGAGAATCGCAGATGCGATTGCCGGAACTTGTATTGTAATCCTCCGCCAAATGCCAAATTGTACATCGGGGCCGGGTACATCGAAGTAGCTCGCTGCGTCAACGTTACAATGTCCGCAAATTAAAGATTTTCTAGAAAAGTTACACTAGAGATCCTTATTTTTAACAAGGCCGAACCTGGGTACAACAGATAGTAAGGCGATTCATGCAACTTGTGCTAAGTATGTTAAACGTGTTAAGTGTGTTAAAATCGAGAAACTTGTTTGACAGAAGTGTGCTGTTTAGAGTCGATAGCACACTCTGGGATCTTGCTATATACCAGTGTTAACGTCGTAAAGCTCTTGAGGAAGGTAATTTGAGGTTTCAGCTTGAATCAACAACAGGTTGTTTGTTATAATTTTGTGTTTTTCCTGTACTTGTTTTATTTGAGATGGAAAATAATAATAATAATTTTGAATTTAAGAAGAGAATTCGGAAGGAATCGGGAAAACGATGGAGCAAGGAAAATAAACATCTTCTCCTATCTTTAATTTCCGAGAATCCGACGAAGTTTGAGATAATTTTCTTTCTTTGTTTTTACTTTTAGATAAACCTCCATCTGGCAGTTGGATATTTCTATACTGGCAGGTACATTCATACTACTGGAACACATTTTCATTTAAAAACCTATCTAAACCTTTTTAGTAAAGTAAATTTTTGTATTTTCGAGTTCAGAAAAGTACAGAGAACATTTCTGTGTATTTGATTTTGTTTGCACAAATATGTTAGCAAAAAGGAACCAAAAAGAGGCCTAATCTTGTTATAAATAAACAAAAATGTAATATATACATTATTTAGTAAGTAGGGAAGAAAATCTCTTTTACAAACTAAAGAATATGGTAAAGAGGCATATTCTAAACTTTAGTCATTTAGCCTTGATTACAAAAACACAAAATATGTTTGCAAAAAATGAGACCTAATTTTATCTAAAATATAATTCACAAATTATAAAGTGCTTAGGGTATTACAGTTTCAGTCTAAAGAACTAAAAAGAATGGTGCAATCAAACTAATGTAATAAACTATATACCAAATCAATCGTTAGAATGTTTTGAGTGCAGTAATATATAAATATAGCAAGTAATTTCTATTTTCTAAAAAAGAACCCCTATGAATGAACCCATTTCATATTAATTATGCCAGTAATAAATTACTCGGGTATTAATATTCTTCAATTTATTGTAGTACAGTAATTTCAGGAACCTCGGAGGGGACAAGGCTGCTATCCTGGACATATTTTTACTGTCAATTTTTCGTTATTAGAAATGCTTTTTTACTAAATAAATAAAAAGTATACTGATTAACTATCAAAATGTTGTTTTTATTTACAATCAACTTGAACAATTAAATGAGGAGGACTTTTCCTTTTTTCTTGTCTTTGGCATTTCAATTAAAAGTTATTCTATTTGATCAAGCTCACAAAACTATTATAACCTGAACAAAACTGAACAAGGACAACCTTACATTAGCAAATAACACTTTAACACATTAGTACAAGCCGCAAGGGGTCCTACACTCAAAATTCAAATAGCAGCTTAGCATGATAACACATTAAGCATTTAGCACAGGTTGCATGAATCCCCCTATACTATTATCTTCAAGCATTCTGTACAACGGAATAACCAGGGCTAACACAACGCAGGCGAAGATAAACTGAGAAAGCCTTTCTTTGAGTTCACCATCTTGTCTTTTGCACTTGAGTTTCGCCGCGAATCACTAACTACGCCAGCATCTACCAAATCCAGATCGCAAGGTTAACGCTCGCTTCGCTTTCTCTCGTTTACTTGACAGTGAAATACGCCGGATCATGCTTACACGCGCTAAATAATCCGATTAAGGTCATGCGGTAATAATGTACCTGACAGATATATCGTATCATTCCATGGACTTTCTATATTAGGCGGAAAATACGTTGAAATGTCACTGAGCTCTGGTTATGTAAGGGGACATTAATATTACACAATATATTAAAGTGAGCTTTAATTAAGCTAATTAGTTATTACACTGCCATAGTAATTAATAAACATGTGATTGTAATTTAAAAGTTGTGTGCTTTAATTGACATTATATTTTTTGTTTCTCAGGTAAGTCAAACAGAGGACATTTTTCAAATCATAACCTTACCATTGCATCTTGGAGTATAACGTAAGTAAACACTTACAACTATCTATATCATATCTATATGAACAACTAGCTGACCCGTACGGCGTTGCCCGTGGTGGTTGGTATTTTCAGTCTTTTTAACGTAATTGTATTATTTTTAAGTGTTCAGTCAGTGAGTGGTATTTGGCTTTTATATATATAGATCTTAAATAATAAAAGCACTATTGTCATAATAATAAAAGATGTGAAATTATGATTTTAGTAATTGTGATCCCCCCAAACCTCTCCTAAAATTTCCAAATTTGTCATACCCTTTCTTAGCGAGCACCTATGGCCCTAGAGGAAGCTACATACCAAATTTCATTCCAATCCGTTCGGTAGTTTTGGGGAAATCGTTTATATATAACTTTGATCCCCCCAAACTCCCATTAAAATTTCGAATTTTTTCAAACCCTTTCTTAGTGAGCACCTATGGCCCTAGAGGAAGCTACATACCAAATTTAATTTCAATCCGTTCGGTAGTTTTTGAGAAATCGTGATGAGTGAGTCAGTGAGTGGTATTTCGCTTTTATATATATAGAAAATGTAAAATGTGCGTTTGTTTAAAATCGTTAATCTCCGAAAGTTCTTCACCGATTGCTTTGAAATTTTGACACAAACTTTCATTTGAATACAAGCGTGTTTTTGTATACTTTTTTGAAAAAACTGCAGCATCTATTGAACATAAAAACTACAAAGAATATACTCAATATTAACACATATGTAAGCGCCATTACATATGTTTATTGATTATAATAATAACAGTAGTCAGCTGTTTCCTATAATATTTCCATTACCGTATCAGCTGATTTCAAACTTAAAACAATTATTTTGTATAACTAACTTTTAAGATAGGTGATTGTGAACAAAGCTATCTGTGGAAGTAAAAACAACACACACTATCTGTACTAATATTGTTAAGAGGTAAAATTTGTTTGTTTGTATGTAGGGGGTAATCTCTGGAACTACTGAACCAATTGAAATTTTTAAAATAAAAAGCTACACTATCCCTGAGTAAGATAGGCTAGAATTCATATTGATAAAAACATGTTTTATTTCAATATTCGTAAATTTAGTCGGAACAAATTCACAGGATCAAGTTGGCCGTTAAAACCCATAGCGTCCAACAGCTGCAATACCAATAAATAAGCAACATTATGAAAAACTAAAAAACGGAAATTGTAAATGAAACTTATATCATTCAAAACGTACTGTGCAAAGATGTGCACAAAAACATAAATTATGTGTGTATGTTGCCGTTAAGGCAGGTAAAATAAATTAAACATAATTTTAGGTTAGGCCTAGACTGATGATCCAAACACATATGTTTCTTGAACTTATTTACTTTCATTACCATAGCAACCGATTGAACAGACTAACCGATAAAACAGTTGATTCGGATGTCCAGCGTAGTAAAAAATAATAAAAGCGTGTTAATAATATTTTAAGTTAGGCCTAGACTGAACCAATACATGTTTCAACACACACAAACCAATAAAAACTTACGTTATGAAATTTAAAAGAAAAAACTATGTTGCATCCTAATTAAAAATAAATAAGACGCATTATAATTTAATAGTAGGTATATGTATTGATAATATACGGTAATTGATAGTGCGTAACCAATATTAACAGCTGATTTCAAAATATGAAACAATTTTATTTGAACATTTAACGTTATTTACCATTTTAGTTTTGAGGTTATTATTAATCATACACCTTTATCTTATCTTCTAAAGCGAGAGATAATTGTCTGTCTGCTAAATGGATCTGGAATCTCCGTCTAAGGATTTTTGATTTTTTGATTTTATATGGGGCTTTTGGCCACGAGAAATCGATTGGAAATGGTCACCAGTCTGGGAAAATTCGTTTTCTACGTCTTTTTATTAAATTAAAAAGTGAAATTTGTCCATTTTAAACAATACAAAGCACAGCTGATGCAAATGTTTTCAATGTCATTACAATAATCATCTGTTTTCTTTTAAACGAAGCACAGCTGATGCAAATGTTTTCAATGCCATTACAATAATCATCTGTTTTCTTTTAAACTGTATTTTATTAAAGGTAAGCCTAATGTTGTATCTATTTATAGTTACCATGGCAACGAATACTTCTGCTAAATAAACATACCCTTTATTTAGTTGTTTAATGTTATAGGCCTAACCTCAAAACTCAATAATCCAATATTTATTATTGAAATCATAGCCCTGCTTATAATCGAGCTTTAGCTCGGTCTCCTGGTACTTATAAATAAAACATAACATATACGAGGTGTGTGAGAAAAGTAATGAGACTGGCAACACTGCGGGCAATCTGGCAACGTTTTGTCTACTGGCCTGTGCTAGACCGGTTTGTTTATCCCTTCCACTACCTCAGTCCGAGTTACAACTCCGTACAGCTCACACATTATTTTTGACAGCGCCATTAGTGTAGTTGTGTTTTCGTTGTGTGTTACAGAAATGGAGCAACGGAATTTAGAGCAACGTTGTGCAATAAAGTTCTGTGTTAAACTTGGTGAATCCGCGAGTGTAACTTTTGAAAAGTTGAAACAGGCCTATGGGGAACATTGTTTATCAAGAGCTCAAGTTTTCCGCTGGCACAAATCATTTTTGGAAGGCCGAGAACACGTTGAAGATGAATCCCGCTCAGGGAGACCTTCAACTTCAAAAACTGAAAAAAATGTTGAACGTGTGAAGGCTCTTGTGAGATCAGACCGTCGTTTAATAATAAGGATGATGAGTGAACAGCTAAATTTAAACACTTTCACCGTACATCAAATTGTGACAGACGATTTGAACATGCGAAAAATCTGTGCCAAAATGGTGCCGAAAAACCTCACAACTGAACAGAAGGACAATCGAAAAAACGTGTGCGTTGATCTTCTTGAGAGGATTTCCAATGACCAAGAATTCTTTAATTGTGTGATCACAGGTGATGAATCCTGGATATTTGAGTACGATCCTGAAACAAAGCGGCAAAGCGAAGAGTGGCACACTCCGTTATCTCCTCGGCCGAAGAAATGTCGAATGAGCAAATCAAAAATCAAGACCATGCTGATTTGTTTTTTCGACAGTAAGGGTATTGTGCACAAAGAATTTGTTCCACCAGCACAAACTGTAAATCAAGTTTTTTATAAAAGTGTCCTTGAAAGGCTCAGGAAAAGAGTGATTCGTGTGAGACCAGACATTGCAGACAAGTGGATGCTTCATCATGACAATGCCCCGTGTCACACGGCCATTTCCATCAATGAATTTTTGACCTCAAAAAGCATTACTGTTGTTCCTCAACCCCCCTATTCACCTGATTTGAGTCCTTGTGACTTTTTCCTTTTCCCGAAATTGAAACATGTCCTAAAAGGACGTCATTTTGGAACTCTAGGGAACATTCAAAAGACTGTGACCGACCAGTTAAAATCCATACCAGTTGAAGACTTCCAGCGCTGCTACCAAGAGTGGGAACAACGACTCCGCCGGTGTATAGCTGCCCAAGGGAACTACTTTGAAGGGGATAACATTGTTGTTTGAAAAAAATAAAAACTTTAGTTAGTACAAAATCAGTCTCATTACTTTTCTCACACACCTCGTATTGTTAGAAGATGCCATAGGAAGTTGGCGTGCGGAGTACGCAGGGGTCTCCCCTAGTATATCTATATATTTACTAGTGGACCTTCGTATTGCTCGATTTAATTTTAAGGGTGATTATCCCATTCAATCCCTTTGACTTAAGTAATCGATTGCAAATTTTGTTTATATCAATTAAGAATATATTAAATAACTTTAGATTTATAGTTTGTAGGATTTTAGTACAATTTATTTTTATTGTATAGGGGTAGCTACTCCATTTAAATCTTTTTGTTTGTAGTGGCCATATTCTCAAATGTGAAATTTTAGTAAAATTAGTTGAGTAGTTTTTGAGAATATAGAAAAAGTAAGTGGATTATTATTTCATTTTAAGGCTATTAGTCCATTTCATCCCTTTCACTTAAGTAATCAAATTGCAAATGGATTTGTTTATCCCTTAAAAATAATATTACATAACTTTAGCTTTATAGCTTGTGGGAAGTTAGTTTAAAATTTATATTTATTGTATAAATTAGTTCTGGAACTAATGAACCAATTGAAAAAATAGTTTTACTAATAAAAATGCTTCACTATCTCTGAGTAACACAGGTTACTATTCATTTTGATTTAAGGATTAAAACAATTCCTAAAACAATAAATATTAATTGTTATACTTTCTTCAAAGCTATAGTGAGCTGAAATTTTGTACATTTATTTCTTACAAAATGCTTAGAAAAAGTAAACTAGATTTGCATTTTGTCGCGTGCTGCTAAGGGGTAACAATATGACGGCAACCCCTAAAACAATAAACAATAATTGTTATATTTTCCTTTAAGTTAGTGAGTTGAAATTTTGTACATTTATTTCTTACAAGATACATAGAAAAAGTATCATAGATTTGAATTTTGTCGCGTGCTGCTAAGGGGTGAAAGTTTAGTAACAACCCCTAAACAAATGTGTATTGTTATACTTTTTTTTTAATATATAGAACTGAAAATTTTGCACTTTTATTAATTTTAAGTGTTTTATAGGAAATAAAATAAACAATAGCACACGCAATTTAATAGTTAGGTCCAATGGGTGAACTGGGGGGTAACACAGGGCTATAGAATACAAGGGCTGGGTCACTCCTTTGATGTTGACGCTCGCCGACTGTTCCAACCTTCCTCTTGCCCCCCCTCCTATGTGACGTCACACTGGTACCAAGACACGCCTTGTAAGCACAGTTCGCCTTAGTTCTCATGCATTTCCGCCAAAACTTCCCTCTCAATTCTTCCCGCTTAAACAATAAATATTGACATAACATAATATATTCTCCGTTGTCATTTGTTTACAGACCTTTTTCCAGTTCGGGTAAATGTTAAAGCAATGCCTATATGTTCAGTGGCTACTTGTAAAAACCGTTCGAAGAAAACTACTTCGGTGATTTATCATGGTTTTCCAAAGGATTCTGTTCGTTATGGGTAAACAAATGTAAACGGAGTGACAAAATAAACACTGAATATGCAAGAGTGTGCAGTGATCATTTTGATGAAACTTCGTACAAAGGCGATTTGAGAAACAGACTTCTCGGGCTTCCTTTGAGGAAAGTACTTCGAGAAGGTGCAGTTCCCAGCCTTAATTTAGGTAATGTAAACATTGATTTTTGTGCCAGTAGTAAACGAGGTGATAGGCTTGAAAAGAGAGCAGTAAGGAAATGTGCTCTAAAACATTTAAATACTCTCAGTCCAAAAAAATGCAAAATAGTTGAAGCTTGTGAGATCCCAGTTGGCGAATGTTATTCAGGTGACAATGTTAACGATTCTTCTGGTAATAGTTCAAACTTATCTGAGGATAATTTTGAGTGCCCAAATTGTTTAATAAACAAAGAAACCATTGATAAATTAATTATTAAATGAAGTTACTTCTTTGAAAAATGATTTAATAAACGAGAAAACTAATCGTAGACCATGTGAAAAAAAAATTAAAAGAATGTTAAGGTCAAAAACTAAAAAAAGTTCTTAAGCAAACATTATGTAAATAAAAAAAAAAATGAAATGTGTCAAAACAGATGTCACACTTTTTTTTAAAACGCTTCAAAAATATTTACCAATAATCAAATAAAAGCTATTTCAAGTAACAAAAAAATAGTTAAGTGGAATAGTGACGATATTTCTAGAAGTATCATTTTAAGGGCTATTAGTCAAAAATCTTATGACTTTTTAAGAGAAAAATAGACCTACCACTTCCCTCGAATACTACTTTGAAAAGGTGGATCTCAAAGTTTAAATGCAATCCAGGTATTCTACACAATGTATTGAGTTTAATGTCTAAAAACAATGAAAATCTAACGTCATTGGAAAAGACGTGTGTTTTGAGTTTTGATGAAATACATATAGACAGTACAATCAGTTATCAATCAATCATGGGTGAAATCAGCAAAAAACAGTAAAAGAATTTTAATTAGTATGTAGCACCATAGCATACATAAGCAATATGAACATAAACATTAAATGATCTTTTATTTTATAAGTATTATACATGTTTATTAAACTGCAGTATGACATTCAAGTTGTAGTATTTTATTGTAATAAATACAAATAATTTCAATAATGTGTTCAATTTCGTGTTTAGTTTTCAGAAATGTTTCGGAGAATTAAATTTAAAGTATGCTAACATTAGTACACTACAAAGGTTTATTACCTACGAATTAGATAGTTTTATTATTACCCTGTCTTCTTCTTACAGAATCTTTAAACTAATTGTTTACAGTGTACTTATTGCTTTGTGTAGTGTCAATACTAAAACTAAAGAAGATCGCATCATAAAAATGTTACAGCTTTGCTAAGAAATTGAATTTATTTTAGCAGAGAATACTTATGAGAAGCGTTGGGAATGGAGCAGGTACCAACGTGACGTCATCACAGAAGCAGGGACGGGAACGCTTTCCTTTGCGGACTGGTCTAGCCCTTGTATTCTATAGCCCTGGGGGTAACAGCCCTTTTACAATTAAATTTAATTGTTATCCTTTCCATGGTTGACACCTTTGTTTCTTAAGTGGTAAAGTGTTTGCGTTTGCTTCACCGCGGAGGGGGGGGGGGGGGGGCGGAGCCCTTTAGTTATAGATAACATAGCTAATTTAGATTACAAAATTAACATAATTTTAGGTTAGGCCTGTACTGAGCCAAAACACGTTTATTAAAAGCATTTACATTTATTACTTAAATATTTTCTGAATAAAAGTAGCCTATTCGCCGAAAAGTCCTCTACATGTTAATGAAAGTTTCGTCAAAATCGGTTCGGCCTTTCCGGACAAACAGACAGACAAA
>JAGFPH010006453.1:53665-76299 GCA_018207615.1 Philaenus spumarius | reverse complement strand
AAAAAATACCAGAAAATACCAAAAAACGAAAATTTGTGAATTTTTAAACAACGATAACTTTTGAATGCGTCGTCCGATTTTCATTTTCAAAAAAGCAGTCGACGCAGTTTTTTAAGCACACAAAATGTATACATGGTTTTATTAAGATTTTTTCGCACGCTTTAAAGTTATTTTAAAAAAACATAAAAATTTCAAAAAAAAATAGGTTATTTTTTTTTAATTTCTTCGGATTGGCTCGATGGATTAACTCTCAAATCTAATCAGATCTAAGTTTTGATACACCCTTTCGAATGACATGTCGTAGAATTCAATCGGTTGATTCGTTTTTGAGAAACTGTACGACAAAAATTTATTTACACACATACATCCACACACACACACACACACACACACACACACACACACACACATGGTCGGACACCTCGGCGGGAATAGTCAGAATGGCTTCCTGGGACCTCAAAACGTGGAGATTTAATGAAAACTCGACTTTCGAAAATCGGACCGAAATCAATAACTTCCCTTTATTGGTAGCGGGAAGTTAAAAAGACAAATTTTCTTGTTGCAGATGTTTTTCTTTACCTAAAACGTTTGTATAAGTATTTATTCTATCAATTTCTGCCCAAGTTACAAACTGCACCCAAATAGAACGCTTCCATTTGGAACGCCTTTCCAATCCATCTCATGCTTTATGTCATTTGCTTTTACCGCGGCAGTTTCACGCTCCGTCTCTCAATGTGCTGGAGGAGGGGTATATTGGATTCGGAGGAAATCTGGTTGCGAAATGAATGTTTTAGATGCTGCAAATTAAGTTCTCTGTGCGCGAAGACAAACGCCTTACGGTACTGATTGGAGCATTTAGTATAAAGGGTGTCTGAAATTCCTATTACCTACATAATAATTATATGATACAGTTTTATACAGAGTTTTATTCTGTATTCCAAAAGAGATTTGAATTTTATCGCAAACATTTTTTAAATATCTGCTGTTTCAAGCTTCTTTTGAGAATATTCACACAAACTTCTATCTTGACATTTTACTTTCTCACTATACTACAGTATAGAGAAAATATAGTGATCGCAAACAAAAATCAACGTTGAGATGTTTGTGGAAATATCCGTTTTGGGCCCCCTGAGCCCAAAAAAGCGGTTTTTACAAAATGTCTGTCTGTATGTCTGTATGTATACAAAGCTAGAGAGAAAACTATTAACAAGGCAAATTTCATCAAAATCGTTAAAGCTTTTTACTTTCTCTCCCTATACCATAGTAATGGAGAAAGTATTGTATTCGTCCAAATTTTCGAATTTGAGTTTTTGGTGGAAATATTCGTTTTGGGTCCCCCTGAACCTAAAAAAGTGGTTTTCGGAGTGATGTCTGTGTGTGTGTGTCTGTGTCTGTATGTGTGTCTGTGTGTTTGTGTGGATGTTATCAGACCTAGAGCCTAAACCAGTCGTCCGATTTTGATGAAATTTGGTATGGAGGTACTAATCCATGGTATATCCAGGTGCTTTTTTCATTTTTGTGAATTTTTTACTTTAAAGGGTAATTTTTCCATAAAAACCCTTAAAATAACGGAACAATCAACTTTTCTCAAAAACGGCTCTAACGATTTTCATTAAAATTTTACAGTTTATTAGGGACCTAAAATACTAGAAACTATAAAATTTTAATCAAAATCGTTCAAGCCGATTTTGAGAAAAGTTGGTTTTTCCGTAATTTAATGGATTTTTATGGGAAAACAACTTTAATACAAAATCACCTCTCCTACCCCACCCTACAAGTCACCGTGAATCTGTTTAATAATTCAAATATGTTTGTGAGAAAATATGAGCCAGTTCCTGGTACCGTTTATTACTTTCTCCACCCTATACGTAGTATATGGAGAAAGTATTGTTTTCGTCCAAATTTTCGAATTTTAATTTTTAGTGGAACTATCTGTTTTGGTGCTCCCTGAACCCCCAAAAAATGTTTAGTGGAATTATCTGTGTTGGTGCTCCCTGAACCAAAAAAAGTGTTTTTTTTTTTTTGTGGTGTCTATCCGTGTGTCTGTAAGGATGTGTACAGAGCTGGACACCACACCAACCTTCCGATTTTAATGAAATTTGGTATGTGTAGGTGTACTTCTGAAATATCTTTAGGCGTTTTTTTTTTATTTTTTCAAATTTTGGGTTTTAAAGGGGTTTTACCCCCCAAAAATGGCCAAAAAACGAGAGAATTCAAATTTTCTCAAAAAACGGTTATAACGATTTTGATCAAATTAGGTTTTGCAGCCCTTAATGTACCCTACCATAAGCAAAAAACCGCAACTTTCTAAAAATTCTCATTTAGGTAATAAAAATAATAATAACTAATTGTTGGGGGGTTTTAGCCAAAAAGGGGGTTGTTTTTGAAATTTTCAAAACCTTTTTGCGTGCATCTATACAGGCCTAATTGACATAATAATAATAATAATAATATAATATGGATGTTTGTTACATGCATCTAATATTTTCCATTGTATGTCCTACTTTTGCAATTCTAAATAACCACCTCCTATGCTACTCTTGGGAACGTATAAAGTTTCAACAGGGAAAAGTATGTGGCAGTTATCTGGTACCGTTTATTTTTATACAAAAATAATAACTGACTTTTTGGGGGTGTTTTTGTCACATACGGGAGTTGGCGTGCGAAACAAGCAATGCATTGTGTACTTGAAATACTCCCAATACTGGGGTTGGCGTGCATCTCATCGTAGTGTCAAGCTCACATGTGCGTCTTTAGCAGTGAACGTGTTAATAATGTAAATATGTTTGTGAGAAAGTAAGTGCCAGTTTCTGGTACCGTTTATTTCGTACTAGAATGAAATCTTTTGATTTTTATCTAAAACAATAAATATAAAGAGATTATTCTGCACATTTTGTTTTTTTACACGACCTTATAGCCCGTTCCGTTCTTCCAAAATCGAAAAAAACATAAACTACCGTAAAAGTACCCGGTTCAAAATCCACGTGTATGGTTTCACCGCGGGGACAGTTTCTGATCCGAAGCCGATGGATCAGCTGGTTTGTCCGTTGCGAGCGAAGCGAAGCAGTCTATAAAAGTTGGCGGCAAGGTCGAGGAACAAACCTACAAATCATAGTCCAAGGAAATAATTTTGGATATGCAAATACAGGTAAAATTAAAATCTATACATAATTAATTTGCTAGGGGTTATTTTGTGAGTAGAACTCCTCCTAGAGTTTTTAACCGATTTTGATGTTTTTGGTGTCATTTTACAGAGCTCACTCTGAAGTTGTGCTTCCCTTAAAATGAGCTCAATGTATGTTAAGGGCTTCGCCCCAGTGTCTCTCAAAGTTGCCATGTTAATCTTATGGAAGGTCAATCTTAAGGAAGAAGAAGAAGAAAGATTTCTTTTGATTTTATCAGGGGCACAAAAAACAGCTGTTCGTATGAAAAGCTTAAAACAGCTGATTTTGATCAACAGCTGATTTTGATCAACAACTGATTTGGATCAAAAACTGAATATAGGCCTAATTTTAGGTTAGGTAAATCAAGCAATAGCGAAGCATTGCCCGGTCGACTAGTTAAATCAAATTTGTTCTGTAAAGAAATAATATTGCCTTCTTTATTAAGTCATTTAAAAAACCAAACTAAAATTTCAACACAAAATAACTTATTGAACACAGAACCTTTCCCTTATAATATACACACCATTTTCTATTATTTCTAACTGGCAGAACTTTCTAGGTATTATTTATTGAATTATTTTAATAATGGCTTTTTCGTTATTTTATTTAATATAATTTGTTTAATTACGTTTTTTATTATTATAATTTTGACTCTACTTTTAATTAACTTTATTTATTTTAACCCTTAAATGCATAGTGATGCATAAATGAGTCAAACCGAAATATTACGTTTAAATCGGCAAATTTGCCTGTGTTCAGACTTTAGTTCATGATGTTTCATATCTGTGTCAGTCCTATGTAATTTAGTTCCCTATTTGGCCGTTAGAATGCAGGAGAATTCACTTTGAGTGGTGAAAATATTGTAAACTTGTGTACTAGTACTTCGATACATTTTAGGTTTTAACCCTTAAATGCATGTTGTTGTAGAAATACGACAGTCATTTTGTGTTGCTTTTACTTTAGTTAAAACACAATTTGGAGCTTTGCAGCATAAAGATGTATTTCTGCAACATTCTATTCTTAATTTTAGTTGATCCTAAGGCTCCTAGATGGGGATAGTGTAACGACGGTGGTCCGCCTAAAGGGGCGAGATAGGCAATATGGTTGCTTTGTAAAGTAGCTAAGAGCGTTCTATTCTATACAAGCCTTCGTAGCCGAGAGGTAAAGTGGGGTCTTCCTGATCAGTAGATCCCGGGTTCAAATCTCGTGAGACCAGGTAACTTTTCATATCTGTGGTTTGAGGGTAGGAGGGCCAATAAAAACTACATATTATTTGATAATTTTTTGAAATAAAAATCATTCATTTAAGGTTTAAAGAATTTAAATTTAAACAAAAAAGAGATATCAACAATTTTCCTGACCTATTTAACCTAATAATATTAAAGAAACTTTATGACTCTACTCAGGCAAATTTTATGGGGAAATGTAACGTATCCACGCTTTACACAGACCTTAATCTTTGAGGATGCAGATCTTGTAGTTCTGCTAAACCTGAAAGTGTAACAGCCTCCCTGATGCAAAACGTGAACCCGTAGGAGCCCAGAAAATTTTATTTTTGCAAAACTCAAAATTTCGGGAGCTACACGGATTTTTTCCGTTGTAACTCATTTGCTCTGGTGACAGAACACATACCGATAAGGCGTAACAGACATTGCTTATATTTTTGTTCACTCTGCACTCTATTGGAAGTTTCATGAACTATGGAATCATCTAAGCACGTGTTTGAGTATTTTCGTTTAAAGGCGCTAACCGCAAAAAGTGGGGTTTCCTAGCTCCACACTTTCTGCGGAGTGCACTGCGGAGCCTACTCAACAACATGTAATAAGAACGGAGCCGTTTTCCTATACCCCCCCCCCTCCCACGGTCCGCAGTGCGCTCTGCGCAACTGGACGATTCCTCTGAGAGCTGACAAGTGCGGACCGCGGAGCGCAACAGAGCTATTTTTGGGCACTAGTTTTAGTTTTACAAGAGAGTGCTGTAGTTGCATGAATATTATTGATGTAATATCTACAATGTCTAATAAGTTTACGGCTAGTGAGGATGAACAGCTTATCCAGCTCGTCGGTGGTCATCCAATACTGTGGAATATGGCCGATAAACAGTTTAAAACATTATGAAGAAGTACCTTGTATGGCAGGAGATTGGCCTTTTGATCAACAAAAGTGGTACATAATTCTTTTTTGTTTTTTATTTGGGAAGTTGTGACGAGAAGTAGACATACTGTGGTCTGCTGTCTGTATTAAGGCTCGGGTCCCTAAATTCAAAACGACGAATTTGGCTACAATTTCAATCTTAACCTATCTAACCATACCTTCACTTTTAAGCTTATGTTTGTGTTATTTTCGTCAAAAAACGAAAACTGTATTTTTTCTTAAAAATACAATATGTCCGTATAGTATATCCTTTAAAAAATTAAGTAAAATAGATTTTGGGTATTGATTGCCAAGGTTTTTTGAAATATCTCTTTTTGTAAGACATTAATAAAGTTTACTATTTGTATCATACGTTTATGAAAACAAAACAAGGTTTTATGAAAATGTATTCGTTAATCAACATCCGCATATGACAGTACTTCAAAATGAAACCAAATTTTTAAATTTATTTCTCGAATTAACGGAAAATTTACTTATTCTGTAGCATTACTCTTGTGGGAATCAGATTCAATATGGCGGCCCTTAACCAATCCAAAATCAACGATAAACAGATAGTAAAAGGAATATATTTATGTAGTAATAATACACTACAGTAAAACCCCGGTTAACGGAAGTAAAGGGGGGGGGAGCCGTTTCGGATAACGATTTTTTCAGTTAAGCCATGAACAGCTAACAGTACAGTTTTGAAAGTCAAAAGAATTCAAAAATCTCTTTGAAAGCTATACTTATATTCTTTATTTAAGTTAAAATTAAATTTTTAGGATTACAGTACATCACAATATACTTATTAAATTAATCACAACTGTTTTCAATAAACTCCCATTTTCGATTTCATTGATACAGATAGTGCCAAGTAGCGTGAAGCGTCACTTGAACACAGGGCTATAGAGTACAAGGGCTAGACCAGTCCGCCACGGAAAGCGTTCCCGTCCCTGCCACTGTGATGACGTCACGGTGGTAACTCCTGCTCCATTCCCAACGCTTCTCATAAGTATTCTTTGCTACAATAATTTCAATTTCTTATCAAAGCTGTAACATTTTTATGATGCACTCTTCTTTAGTTTTAGTATTGACACTACACAAAGCAATAAGTAGACTGTAAACAATTAGTCTAAAGATGTAAGAAGAAGACAGGGTTACAATAAAACTAACTAATTTGTAGGTAATAAACCGATGTAGTGTACTAATGTTAGCATACTTTTAATTTGATTCTCTGAAACATTTCTGAAAACTAATTACGAAATTGAACAAAATGTGCCACATTATTGAAAATAATTGTATTTATTACAATAAACCACCAAAACTTGAATGCCATACTGCAGTTTAGTAAAACATGTGTAATACTTATAAAATAAAACACATAAAAGTTATAAATACTTACACATATTGAGTAGCTTATATGCAGGTGATATGCACATGACATAATAATTACTGCTGACATAAAATATAAATAAAATAAATAAAACTACTTTATAGAAATTTTCCTACCCTAGGCCTTAGGGAATAGTTAATTTAATAGTTGAATTTAAACAATTGAACTATTTAAATTTAAATTGACACTGCAATTTAATTTAGTCTAGAAGTTTAACTTAAAATAATTATGTTTAATTTTTTTATTTTGTCATCAATAATTTAATTACTCTAGGTTTAAATTTGATCATAATTATTTGTATATTATATATTTATTTATATCTAATTATTCTGACAATTTTAAGCGCATTTTGCTAGTCAAGATTTTTTTAACATTTCAACTTAAAGCTGCAGAAGAAATTACTTGATGACCTTGGCATCTTTTTAACGTAAAGTAATCTCGCTTGCATCACTTACATTAAATAAATAATATTTTTTAATGTTTATTTTAATTTGAAACTGATTACTTTAAATTTGTAATTTTTAAATTTTGAGTTATCAATAATTACGGGTGCTCTAAGTTTAAATCTTATTATTATTTATATATTACCCTATATATTTATTTTATATCTCATCATTCTGAAAATGTTTGATTTAATGTATTTTGTTAGTAAATGTGTTTCTTGGAATATTCAAGTAACGCTGCAGACAATATTACTTGATAATCTTGGTAACATTTCATAAAGTAATCTCGTCTGCAACGTAACATTAAATAAATAAATATCTTGCTAAATATATAATTTAAGTGATTGTGTGTATTGTATAATTTGTTTAAAGAAATTCATGGAATGCCTCTACGAGAAAATTAGCATTGAATATGCGTCAAAAGGCGAAAATGTCGCGGAATTATATACCTTCTTTAAAAACGTATACTGAGCAAAACATTTGCTCAATATTCACTAAACTTGTTAAACATATAATTTAGGTGATTGTGTGTATTGTATAACTTTTTAAAGAAATTCATGGAATGCCTCTTTTTCGAGAAAATTAGCCTTGAACACGCGCCAAAAGGCGAAAATCTCGCGGAATTAAATACTTCCTTTAATCACTTGTACTGAAAAAAATAATTGCTCAATATTACCCAACCTTGGTAAACATATAATTTAGGTGATTTTGTGTATTGCATAATTTTTTAAAGAATTATCGTCTGCAACGTTATATCAAATATCACGTGAGAGCTAAGGCGAACCGTGCTTACGCGGCGTGTCATGGTACCAGAGTGACGTCACATCGGAGAGGGGTGAGGGAAAGGTTGGGACAGTCGGCGAGCGTCAACATCAAAGAAGTGGACCAGCCCTTGTATTCTACAGCCCTGACTTGAGCATGCGCTGTAACGTCTTACCCTCTCCTACGCGACTGTGAGTCTTTAGTACAGTCACCACCAAAAAGTGTTGATATGCAATCAACACGACTACATAGCAGACATTAGGTAGGGCAGGCGGCTCTGACTGTACTCCGCCGCGAGAGGGGAAATGTGGTGGGAGCCGGCGTAGGAGACTTGCACACCCCCTCTTCGCGCTCCATCCTAACTGGCGCTATCTGTAGCAGCTAATTTACCAGCGAAAGTAATCACAACACGCTTCCGCTTATTGTTAGTCGCCGTAGCACAAAAATACACTCGCAAAGGAAATAAAAAACCATTTGTGTCGTGGTATTAGGAGGGGTGGGAGAGTTAGCAGTGTTGTTATAGTTTTAAACTGATAAAAGGTAAAATACGCAGCACAACTGCGCAGCTAGGAAAACACTACCTCGCAGCGCACTGCGCACTGCGCTGAGAGGCCCACATTGCGAAGTGCGCTGCGCAAAAAGTGCGGAGCTAGGAAACCCTGCTTAAGTGTATTATACTGTAGCCTACAGCAGGCGGGAATGTACAAGTAAAACTATTGCATTAAGTTAAAGCCACAAATGTTTTGTAACTGTCCTACTTACTACGTTTAATGCAGAGCTGCATTCTGTGATCAGTCCGCTTCGCTACATTTATGTGCAAACCAAACCACTTAACATAAAATCAATATAAGCTGACGTTACTCGATGTTTTCCCTCGAATAAATCCAAAGTAAAGCTATCGTTCCCCTGTTTCCCAAGTCGGGAAACTTTACGGTTTTAAAGACCCCAGCTCAATAAAATGATTGCAATGTACAAACAGTATTTCTAACGAAACGTATAAAAGACTGCAACTACAGTTAACTTTTGCAGTTCCAAACAGTGGAATTAGAATTACAAAACTGACTCGATGTATTTCCCTCTGCGACTTGGCCTTGTTTGTAAAGTTTATATTCCAGTCGGGAGAACAATGAGTGCGTCGCACGCCAGACCTCCACACACAGAGTTTTACACGATAAAAGTGTAAAATAAGTTAGCCTCTTAAAACAAAACAATGGGACATAATCATGCTGTTTCGTTTTAATAAACTAGAAGGCTTTGCCACATGTTCGCTTCGCTCGCCGACTACGGTGGTGAATCAAATGCAAATAGATTACTGTATACACTGACAGAGACACTTCTAGGGTGTTGGGGGTAGCGGTGACCTGAATCCTGAAGCATACGCACTGTGGCCAGAGTTTTTGCTTGAATGTCAGGAATACTTTTATGTAATAGAAAGATGTGTAGAATTAATCGAACTTCAACATAAGATAATATGCAAATCTAAATGAATCTATTAAGATACAACAGAAGATGTAATAGTTTGATCTTGCGGCTGAACCGCTGACGTGAGTTGAGCGAATTTCCACAATTAAGTCTATACATTTTAGGGTTTCAACCAACTATTTGGGAAATTGGTCTACTCACGAAGGAGCTGAATAGCTGCCCGTGTGTACGAAATATAATGTTTACACCTCCAGCTTGAACTCAAAGTGAGTTTGTACCTCGGCCTTGCGGCCTTGGGTTATGTTCGGCTTCGCTGTGCAAAGCAAACTAAATAAACGGTACCAGGAACTGGCACATAGCCTACTTTCTGACAAACATATTTAAATTATTAACACATTCACTGTGACTTGTAGGGTGGGGTAGGAGAGGTGATTTTTTATTAAAGAAGGAGATTAACTAATAAATATTATTATTATTATCTAGCGAGAAAACTATTTGATCGATTTCGAAAAAAAAATGCACCAAACACGTCAATTAGGCCTGTGTAGATGCACGAAAAAAGGTTTTGAAAATTTTTGAAAAACAACCCCGTTTATGGCCAAAAAACACCCAAAAATCAGTTATTATTATTAGCTAAACGAGAATTTTTAGAAAGATGCTGTTTTTTGCATATGGTAGGGTACATTAAATGCTACAAATAAGCCAAATTTTATCAAAATCGTTAGAGCCGTTTTTTTATAAAAAAATAATAACTGATTTTTGGGGGATTTTTTTGCCAAAAAGGAGGTTGTTTTTCCAAAATGTTCAAAATTGTTTTTCGTGCATCTATACAGGCCTATTTGACATGTCTGGTGCAAATTTGATTGAAATCGGTTGAATAGTTTTCGCTCTAGCTCTGTATTCATACATACATACATACGTACAGACATACAGACAGACATTTTGTAAAAACCACTTTTTTGGACTCAGGGGGTCCCAAAACGGATATTTCCACAAAAATCTCAACATCGATTCTTTTTGCGATCACTATACTTTCTCTATACTATAGTATAGTGAGAAAGTAAAAGGGGCAAAATCGGAAAACACGATTTCGTTGTTTTTTGGCCGCCATTTTTAATCGGTTAATTTCACCGTTGGTTTTCTTTTGAAATTCTACATCGAACTGATGTATCACAAGTTACATTCAAGATGACGGATCCAAAATGGTGGTTAACTTTTTTGACATCTTAATAAAACAGTATTTTTACATAGAGTAGGTTCCTCAATCACATCTACCTTCAAATTTTCCTTATATACAAAATACTATACCGTCTCCAGACTTTTCAGCACCCCTGTATATATAGTAGTTAACAGTTTTGTTATAGTTTTTGTTACCATGACTCTACATAAAATATTTTAAGAGCTTTCATAGCTCACACCAATTAAGATGCCATCCATTACGAGGTAGTAAAAATTATAATCTAAAGTCAAAAAATTGTTATCACATCGAAACAAAGAGGAATCTGTGACATAAACCTCTACACTTTGTTCACTGTCTCGATGATTGAACGAGTCTTCATTTAAATCCAGTCGTGGATTCTGTTTGTGCAAAATTGAATTACAATCTTTCCAACCGCCAGACGGTAAAGCTTTTATAATTCGCCAGAAATCCACTGATTAGAGCAACATTCCGTTACAATGATTTTTAAATTACTCTTTATGCTATTTCTTCTCCAAATACAAACTTGGGTTCTTCAAAGGATAGTTTGGACAATTGGTTGTCATGGCAACGTATATTAAAATGGCAGATACCGATTCACAGGGTGTCTGGTGTTAAATGTTCAAAACTTGTTGGTAATAAACTACAGTAAAACTACAATTATCCAAACTCCAACTATCCGAATCGCTTTCAGAATTTAAACAAAAATTAAGACGGGAACGTACTGCGATTTGCTAAAATAATGATTCTGTCTACGCACGCTATTGCGCATAGGCTTGAAATTGGCATTCGAAGCACTCAACGCTCTGTGTATTTAAAATACTCCCAATACAGGGGTTGGCGTGCGAAGCACGCAATGCACTGTGGATTGAAAACACTCCCAATACGGGGGTTGGCGTGCGAAGTACGCAATTCACTGTGTATTGAAAACACTCCCCATACGGGGGTTGGCGTGCGAAGCACTCAATGCATTGTGTATTGAAAACACTCCCAATACGGGGGTTGCCGTGCGAAGCACGCAATAAATTGTGTATTGAAAATTCCCCCAATACGGCGGTTGGCGTGCGAAGCACTCAATGCATTGTGTATTGAAAACACTCCCAATACGGAGGTTGGCGTGCGAAGCACGCAATGTATTATTTATTGAAAATACTCCCAATACGGATGTTGGAGTGCGAAGCACGCAACGCACTGTGCGTCGGCCGATTTTCATAGGGTTCAGTGTCAAGCTCACATGTGCGGCCTTAGCAGTGAACGTGTTAACGCGATGATAGTACTCAAACGTTAAAGTTATAAAACGTGTATACGCGACCATAGTATGTGCGGATAGTTTACTCCAGTCGCGTAAAACCGAAGCCAATCCCGAAAAGGTCCGAATTTTTGACTATCCGAATGGGGTCCGGTCCCAATTGATTCGGATAACTGGAGTTCTACTGTACCTAATATTGGTGAACACAAAGCGTATATTTCTTTATTTTTCATCACAATGTTCTTGGAGTAGTAAATATTTATAAAATTTTCTTCAACACCTGTACTTGTTAACGTAAGCCTGCAATTTCTTGACGATACTTTCGTGTTTTGTTAAGTTCGACACCATTTTCAGAATAGACATATTATAAAAGACCAATTGTATTTGTAACTTCTGTACCAATTTTTAAATCGATATGTTCAAAAATGTCGAAAATGGAGTCGTTGAATCCAAAAGTGTTATAGTTAAAACGAGATAGGTAAAACAGAAGACTATTTTCAAGCGCCTCGTTTTTAAAAATAACAAAAAAAAAATCTTTCATACTTACTAAGAATAGTTATACTGGTGTACTCAACTTGTAAAACAAATTTGGTGTTGATATTCCAAAAATTGAAGAAACTGGAATAGATTGAAATTAGTTCGTGGGTCCGGTACTCCTAAAATCGATAATCGAAATCGACTCCTAGATCGGGTCATTTTCAAGATAACAAGCTGAGACTCAACATAAATGTTTAAAATATATATTTTAACTCCTACGTCAAGTTTCAATTCGATATATTAAAATTTGGCCAATTTAGAATGAGCCAACGCTTCATATATATGAATAAGATGTCCCCTTTTAGTGATTTCCCCTGCTGCAAAATACATACCTGCATTGTCGAATTTTTTCCAGACAAACCATTGCTCGGACGAAATAAATACATATGACCTTTTTTGTTGAAAAATACCTCCCCTACACGGTGGTATTTTTATTTTTCTCTATCTTCATCCCAGCTCGAAATATTAAGAATAATCGAGAAAAAAAATGATAGGCGATATTTTTTCCACTTTGGGAAATTGATAGACTGGTAAACTTTTTTTTTATGTTAATATACATACTTGAATGTACTTATAAAAAAAAATCAGCCGTATTGTAAATTACTGGAACTTTTGGTCTAAAATTACCTTTACCGACTGGCCTAATACAATTTCCAACAAGTATAATAGTGTAGTAAGCTATATTAATATTACAAAGAGGTAAAATTTGTGTGTATGTAGGAAGTAATCTCTGGAACTGCTGAACTTTACATTAAAATGCCGAAGTATTGAAATCATGCGAAAGTTTTTGTGTGTCTGTTAACACTATATATGCTCTCACAGACGTCCTAGAAAACATTTGGTGGTGCCAAAATCTTCGTAATTTTATTATTTCGGAGAGATGAAAAGTCATAAAGCGTCGGGGTCACGTTTTTTAGGCAAAAATTTTAAAACTACAATGTAAGAATTTTTTAAATACAATGTGCGGTATCGTTTTATATTTTTTTGGAAACGGGAAACCCGATTTTGACAGTTAAAACGCCGCAGCGCATCTGGGTCACGTTTTGGTATAACATTTTTGTAACCGGGAACAACCGTTATACTTTATAAAGAAGGCCAAGTCATAAAAATAAACACATTAAGTCGGTTTTGTAATTCTAATTCCAACCTTTGGAACCGCATAAGTTGATGTGACTTTTCAACTGCAGTTTCAGTTTTTTATACGTTTTGTTGGAAATACTTTTCGACAATGAAGTCATTTTATTGCGCTCGGATCTTTAAAACTTTTAATATCTCCGAGCAATTGCTTCCCTGTGGATTTATTTGACCTAATAAAACGCAGTATAAAATATTTACTTCCTAAGCCGATATAAAAACGTTTAATGGTAGCTGTCGTAGTATGTAGACGTATAAAGGTTTGAGCTGTTGGAATATGTAGGGTGTAAATGTCGCAGGTACCATCCATCTTATATAATAACTTAATTACCATAGATTAATAATAACCATTGGATCTATGTTGACAGTGGCCGTGCTAAATAATGGCTTGCACACAATCAATAGCTGATGTCACAGTTTATAGTTAACGCTGAGGGAGGAGCCAGTTGAGTCTAAGTGTTCAAGTCTAAGTCAGTCTGTAACAGTGATGGGTTATTCGAATAGAAAAGTATTCATATATTCGAATAGTTTACTTTTATTCGAATAGTAAACATTTTAATGAATAGTATTCGATAGTCCCTACACTACTGGTAGTCTACTACAGATAAATTATTTCTATTCGAATGCTTATCCGGACCTTGGGCACTGGCGAATACTTTATCTGAATAGCGAATACTTTCTACCACGAACTATTCACTACCAGTGTCAACTACTTTCTATTAAATATTCACTAGATCAAAGCAGTAGCCAGGGGGGTTAGGGGGCACCCCCCCCCCGAAATCCCGAAATTTAGTAGTAAAAATTAATATTAGGTTTAAAAAGTGCAAATTAAATTATAAAACAGACAACACAACAGAGGATCCAGCAACATATTTAACATCATTGTGCATTGCATGCATACTGATATTTAGATTTGCTTGATTAAACTACAACGTACAATACACATGGACGCAGTAGGTTACAGCCTTACTCTCTTGTAAGCTTGATCTGATCTGTTAAATAAGAAAACTATAAACGTTCAACAAAAATACTGTACTTTAACAAAACACGCCGTGCATTGTGTATTGAAAATACTCCCAATACGGGGTTGGCGCGCAGTGCACTGTGCGTAGGCCGCTTCTCATACTGTTCAGTGTCAAGCTCACATGTGCGTCCTTAGCAGTGAACGTGTTAAAAGGGTTTTAATTCAAATCCCCGGTCCTGAAATGATCCCCCTTCCTATTTGTTTTCCTGGCTACGCCCTTGCACTAGATTACTATTCGGTGGGTTGCTCACACACAAATGACACAATACTGAGAAAATACACAAATAGTTTTAGACTAGTTAGAAAATGTTTTATTATTTGTTTACGCACTTAAAAAACAAACATAATCTTTTATGTTAAGAAGACAATGTACAATTTTCAAAGGAGTAAGACAGAATTCATAAATTTTCTAAAAATTCTGTTTATTCTGTGCTAGTAACAACAATCTGGATTAAATATACGTAATGTATAAAATAAATAATTCTCATATATACAATGTTTGATTTCCAAAATTATTTAAAATCCACGTTCTCTTTAACCCGAGATAACAAGTTTTTTCTTGTTGTTGTTGTCCATAAAAAATACTTGTTTTGTTTTTAATATAGAGAAGTTATATTATAAAAGTTATTTTATTTTAAGTTATATTAAACAAAATAGTACAATTTTAAAAGTGCTCTACTTTTAATTCTCAAAGGAGAAAATTGTATTTAAAAAACATAATTTTCATATCTTGTTACACAAACATCAACATAGTTAAACAAAAGGAGTCAGTTGAACTTCTGAGCAACTTCGCAGATTTCGCCAAATCGCCCTCCCCCCCTCCCGGTGCACTGGGGGCATTTCGCATGGTCAGAAATTACATCAGCGCCCCCAAAAAAACCCCGAGTACTGTTTTTGCGGCTTTTCATCCTTTTTTAGAGGTTTCAAAAAAACGATGCAATTTTAGATGCACTTTATGCATTTCCGCTTTCTCTCGAAACTGGTCTTATGCACGGATACTAGAATACAAGGTATAAGTCACGCGCAGGTCCCTGCTTCCCGGCTCGAAGACGTGACGTCACCCTGAACCCTCCGCCTCGCCGCACTGTATACAGACTCCACAGTCCACAATGTCATTCGCTATTCGAACACTAAAACGCGTAACCTGCAGCCTTCAATTTCGTTAGATATTTTTAATACTTAAGGACGAAAGTATAATTTTGCAGGCCAGTACGATTTTATATCGGTATATACATTTATTAATATTAAAAGTGCCCTAACCATGCCGTTACTCTTAAGTTTTGTGTAATAATCACTAGAGTTTGATGAATTTCCGTGTGCAAAAATTTCAAACGATTTTTTTATTCAATGCAAAGTTTGATCATGTTTGACCTAAACCGTAACATTTATAAATATGTAATTCGTTTATACTTATCACTGAGTATAAGTTGACCATTTATTTATTTCAGAATCAGTTTATATTTTTTATATTTTAACAAGCCATTCGTCCATGAGAGTTCGTATCTGATCCAACCACCTTCATCGTCTTCCCCACTAGATATTTTTTAAAATATATTTTACATGTAATTGTTTCTGAAATAAATGTTTTACCAGTCTCAGTCTCCAACCAACTACACCTTGTAAAACCAAGGTAATATTTCGAAGGAAATTTTACAAGAAAACTAGTTGAATATTATGATCGCAGATCTGTCATGGTTAAATAATATTGAGAGCAATGTAGATATCATTTTATGAAAAAGTTTGTTTATATATCAATAATAGTTTCTTATTAGAAAATTAATTATTAAAATTGTGGAAAATATTTTGTAAATTAATTAATAATAAAAGAAATAAAATATAGTTTTACATGAGCAAGTACAATACATATAACCAATTCACTCATATATATAATCAATTTATGTATATGTTTATATCATCCAAATTGATATCTTCAGACTTTTGTTACTTGTAGAAGAAATGAATATTTAATAATAATATATTTAAAGAACATCATAAAAAAACTAATACTAACTCAGGGAAACTGAGTTAATTGGTCTGTAATTGTATTGTAAACGTACGAAGAACACATTTGGTAATTGTTTTCAATTGATAGTTTGAATCAATACTGCAAGAACTCTCTACACACCAGATGCACATCTTCTTTATCCAAACATTAGTAAAATATTACATTTAGTGAGCTTCAAATCTCAAAGAACATTATATTGTAATATTTTTTATTTGAACTTATTTATTATGTATTTTATAGTTCTAGTTTCACTTTTTCCCCCCTCTACTTAACTCTTTGTTTAGCTAGCCAAAAGAAAGTTTGGTTAGTTTTTTAACATCTGCAACCTAATTCTTATAATCTTCTGTTTATATAATTCTTTATAATACGAAAATAGTATAAACTATAAAATTTCAAAAATTTTAATATATGGAATGTTTTTGTAAAATCACAAATGTAAATTTCAAGCAGATTATTATAATATGAATACGTTAATATTTAAAGTTAATTTTTCAATTAAAGTGTAATAATTATTAACATAGTTTATCTTAAACCTCAAAAAATATATGTTCTCAATCGACAAGTAAATCATTAATTATTTACTTTTTATAAGTGTCTGAAAAACTTACTATGCATCACAAAAGCAAAATACAAACTCATTTGAGGTTTTTCAGGATAGTTATCACTAAATGGCGATCAAAAATAAATGTAAATTATTACAATATTCAACCTACTCTACAAAATGGAAAAAAAACAATAATCTCAATCACCAATTATTTTGTCTATCCATGTATGTCATTCAATTTGAACACGTTCCAGACAAAAGTGAGTTGGTCTTATTTAGTGCCATTAAATAATAGTTTCAAACTTGTCCTTGTTTATGTATCTGATACACTTTACTTTAACTCAATCTCCATATGTAAAGTACGCATTAATTTTTAAATTCTTACTGTAATACACAACGAATTTGGACATTAATTTCCTACTCACCTCTGCCTACTAATAAGGGGATGGAGTGTTGTTTTAAACAATACGTTATTCTCCACAGAGCAATAACTTATATGTGCCATTTATCCTTTTAAAATCAGCAATAAAAATAAACACTACGAAATCATAGCTTTTTCGTAGTTAAATTTTTGATACAAACTTTTTATATGTTTAATATAATTATATATCATTAAACGATATCAGTTAACTGACACAAACTTTCTCCCAACTTACTGTAGTCAAAATAATATTGTTTTTAATCATTTTATTTACTACTTTTTAGAACAAAACAAAAAAATAATATTCTACCTACGACAATCGTATAAAAAAATTATTGTCCCAGGCGGGATTCGATCGCGCGACCTTTGAATTAATGGCAGTGCTTGCTACCGTGGTGCTATCCCGTGCGGCCGTTTCCGCGATGCTAGATTGAAAACACAAACTTGTTTATTTTTAAACATTTCTCCATAATTATAAAACGCCGAAGTTTTGATAAAAGCGGGTGGTGTCATTTTGTTTGGCATCTTAAGCACTATAAATACTGAACATTTTATCAAAATCGTTAGAGCCGTTTTTGAGAAATTTGCATTTTTGTCGTTTTTTATGGGTTTTTATGGGTAAATTACCCTTAAAAATTAAAAATTCCAAAAAATGAAAAAACGCCTGGAGATATTAGGGTTTAGTACTTAGCCTACATACCAAATTTCATGAAAATCGGACCAATAGTGTCCTCCCTGGTCGTGTATACATACAGACAGACACCACATTTAAAACACTTTTTTGGGTTCAGGGAGCACCAAAACAAAAAATTCCATTAAAAATATTTTTGGGTTCAGGGAGCATCAACACAGATAATTGCACTAAACAATTTTTTGGGGTTCTGGGAGCACCAAAACAGATAATTCAACTGAAAATTCAAATTAGAACATTTTTACGAAAACAATACTTTCTCAATATACTACGTATATTGTGGAGAAAGTAAAAAAACTAAAAACGAAAGAAACTTTTAACAATGTAGGCCTAAATCATGTAATTTCGTAATAGTCAAAGTCCAAATTGACTTGAATCTAATAAGTTGTTTAGAGTCAAACCATTGTAATAAAAATGGTAATTGCAACGAATTTGGAAACAAACAACAGAAGTAAATATCGCATCAAAACAAGCTAGTAAGTTTAGACGTTTTAATGAAAATTAAATAGAAGATATTAATGTTAACATGGTCGCAGTAGAAGTTAATGCTTTTAAAATTTCCCTAAATAAAATATATATAATTTATAAATACAAAAACAGGACTCATTAATTACTTATCTATTTAATATAAGTGTACGGGCGGCAGGCAGCGGGCTAGGAGGGAGGGTTCAGAGTGACGTCGCTGGCACGTGAGTTTACTGCGCATCCTACTCTAATACCCAGAGTGTTCGAAGGATAGGAAGATGTATTTCGGTAATTTCGTTAATATGTTAGCTGGCAGCTGCAGAGTGCGACAAGCGATGTTAGCTAGCTAACGTTGCCAAGTCGTGCAGCCAACACCCGGCCCAGTGTCCTTTTTTGTCGCCGTAGTGTTTAGCGTGCGTGCATCAGCTGTCCATCTCCTCTCTCTCACACACACTGTTCAAAGCGGCAACGTCGCTAGCCTCTTGGCCACTAAGCTCTGTTCCGACGCTACACCAGCGCTTCAGTAAAGGCGAAACACATTTCCCTATCCTTCGAACACTCTGGTATTACTTATATCCTCTGTGCCCCTACCGTGTATTCTAGTATCCGTGGTCTTATGTAGACTTTTTCCTGGTATTTTTCTGAACACGATGCAGGAAACTGCATCCAAATCGGAGCTGTAGGCATACATTTAATTATTCTGATCGAAATCGTACTTTTGTCTGGTCTAAAATTAATTATTTGAAAATATCTTATATATTAAACAAATTCTGTTTTTCTTTTCCGAGTCCGTTCGGCTCTTCTACCCGACCGATTTTCATAATTGAGGTCTTAAATTAAAGGTATGCACGCCCAGATTTGCCATCAAGCATCCGCATCAATTTATCTACCGCATAACTTGACTTATACTCAAACAAAAATTCCACCCCATGCATTTCTTATGGGAGTTTCAAATTTGCAGCATTGTCTTATGATTGTTTTTCATATATCTCCGGATTTAATCTATGTACATAGTTAGTTTTGGTCGTGAAATATTCATTGGATTACAGGCTTTCATAGGAGATAGAGATCATTCAAATTTGTCGAATTTAAGACGTGTGATGGACCTCCAATCAACATAAATTTTCATTTTTCCAAAATTTGCCTTTAATTAAAGATCCCTATCTCAAATTCTTATTAAATTATTCTATATATTTTAACCTAAGAACCTTCAGTGAAATACCGGCTTTCATTTGAGTCATTGATTATTGAAATTGGGCGAGTTTTAAGCGAACGTACTGTGGACAACCAACATAAAGTTTAATTTTTTCTAAAGTTTTCCGAAATTGTCTTTATAAAATCCATTCCTTCTTTTGTTAACCATATGTTTATATCAAATGTTCATGGAACAAATGATTGAATATTCTTTCATATGTACCATTATTTTTTATTTAGATTTGATAGTGTAAAGGTATTTATTTTGTAAGTCCAATTTCATTTTGTTTAGGCTTTCAAAGACTTTTATTATGTATCTGCTGAATTTCAATCATGAAACTATGAATTTGTAGATAAGGTGATTATTATTATTTGCTTTATTATTAATTTTCAGTTATTGTATTATTTGTGTGTTCTCAAATCCATTTGTATTTACTATGGGTCTTGGTAGGAACACCAAATATACTAAATGGAAGCGTAAAGAACGCAAAGTGGAAACTAAAACGAAAACTGGGAATTTATAGGCGTAATTAGTATAAGATACTGTTTAGTATTTAAATGTACAATTATATATCAAAATAAACATAAAAATGTGATCTTTTAATGGCTTTTAGTTTAATTCAGATTGTTTGTTTAGTTTCCAATATAATTATGTTTAAAATCATGTATGTTTATGGTTATGCATGATCACTTTGTTAGCATCGGCGTTAATTTAGGATGTAACAAAATGTTTCAAATAGAGTTTTTAATTTTAAATTTATAGGCCTAATTAGTATAAGATATTGTTTAGTAATTAAATATACAATTATATATCAAAATAAAGATAAAAATGTGATCTTTTAATGGCTTTTAGTTTCATTCAGATTGTTTGTTTAGTTTTCAATATAACTATACGGACTCGGAAAAGAAAAACAGATTTTTTTTAATACATAAGATTCTTCAAAACCAACAGATTTTTTGGGGTTATATTGACTAACTTATAGCAAACAAAAACCAAAATCAACTAAAAATGCTTACTATATTTTAATTCAATTCAAATATTAATTGTTACATAATATAAATATAACAGCTAAGTTGGATCAAAAACTGAACATAATTTTAGGTTAGGCCTACAATGAAAAAAACACGTTTATTTGCTACCAATTTAGAATCAGGTTTTTTTAAAATTTTCCCAACTTTCAGTTTTATAAAGACTAATATTATAAAGAGGTAAAGTTTGTTTTTTTGTTTGTATGTTTGTAGGGGGTAATCTCTGGCACTACTGAACCGACTGAAAAAATAGTTCTACTAATAAAAAACTGCACTATCCCTGAGTAACATAGGCTATAATTCATTTCGATAAAAACCTTTTTTTATTTCAATATTTGTAAATTTAGTCAGAAAAAATTCTTAGGTTAGGTCTAGAATGATAAACCAACACATGTATTTACATTTATTACCATAGCAACCAATTGAATAAAATAACATAATATAGCTGTTTGCTCCAATATTTACATTATCAGCTGATTTCGAAATTTGAAGCAATTATTATTGTATTTCTAGCTTTTAGGTTAGGGTTTTAAAGTGTAGACCTGAGCCTTGCTGGTTCTTTTAACCATTATTAAAACTGCTGTTATAAAATATAAGAAATAATTTGATTTGAACATTTAACATGATTTACCATCTTAGTTTTGAGGTTATTATTACTACTACACCTTTATTATCAATAAAACATAACATATGATTTTAGAAAGTTCCGTTGGGGGTTAGCGTGCGGAGCACGCAGGGTCTCCCCTAATTTTATATTCTTAATTTTTCAATAATGTTTGCTCTTGAAATGTTGCAGGTCAAACAAATACAAAATAAGTTAGTTCATTTTCTTTAAAAACCCTCAATGCTTACACTGTGCACAGTTAATTAAGCTCGATACTTAGGCTTCTGCTTAATAACTTCTACCAACTTGCCGAAAAATAAATTCCCTTCCTATTCCACTCATTATTTTCTTCCGACTCGGTTGGTCGCGTCGTTATAAATGCCTCGTTATTTTGTACCACGTTGCCGATTACGAAACCCTACTTGGCAACAAATTTGCAGCAAACTGTTTTCTATTTAGTTTTCCCACTGTATAAAAAGTGATGATTCGCGAAGGTCACGTAATCAAAATGAACCTTTTTGAATTGTATGGTGAAATTGATTTCGTGTGCAAGGAGTATATTTTGCTTGCGCGGTGAATAACCGCATAAAATGAGAATTAAAGTTTGACTAACTTATTCTTGTTTACCATAAGAAAGATTTAAACGTTTTTTTCAACTTTTTAATTTGTGTAGAATTATGAAAAACTTAACTTTCAGCAACCACTTTTGATATTTAACACTAGAGGACTTCTTTCCTGCTCACTTCGCTCGCCAACCACCGATGTGACTCGCGTCGAAGCAAATGCAAACAGGTTATTTTATATAAATAGACCCTACTATTAAACTATAATATGTCTTATTTAGCTTGTAACACAGTTTTTTCTTATTTTTAAATTCCTTAATTTATTAAGGGCTTTTTCTCTAGTTTTAATTAAAGCATAACAATCAACATTTATTATTGGGAGTATTTTCAATACACAATGCATTGCGTGTTTTGTTAGAGTAAAGTATTTTTTATGAACGTTTATGGTTTACTTATTTAATAGATCTTCAAACTCACAAGAGAGTAAGGCTGTAACCTACTGCATCCATGTGTATTGTACGTTGTAGTTTAATCAAGCAAATCTAAATATCAGTAGGCCTATGCATGCAATGCACAATGATGTAAAATATGTTGCTGGATCCTCTGTTGTGTTGTTTTAATTTTACTACTAATTAATTTTTACCTACCCCCCCCCCCCCC
>JAGFPH010006453.1:11960-43665 GCA_018207615.1 Philaenus spumarius | reverse complement strand
AGGGTGATTCACGACGATATGCAGAAACTTCGGGAGCTCATTCATTTCGTTGGGTGTAGTAAGTGAGCACTGATCATGGTCCCCAGAACACGACGTGATTTTCACCACCTTCAAAACGTCGGATTGATTTGAAACTTTGCACACTTATCAAGGACCTACGGCAATGCGATATTAATTATGTTGGGTGTAGTAAGTGAGCACTGATCATGGTCCCCGGAACACGTTTTCGGCAGTCATTAAAAATTGTATATACAGGGTGATTCACGACGATATGCAGAAACTTCGGGAGCTCATTCATTTTGTTGGGTGTAGTAAGTGAGCACTGATCATGGTCCCCAGACTAACTGTGACCAACCAAACAGATGCAACGATAGTATTCATAAGCGTATGTAACAAAGAAGGAAAAAATGGGATATTCGTTTTAAAATGTGCCTTCAGTGTTGGTTAGTGTTTTTATAAAAGAATAGGCTATCATCTACAAAATCGTAGGGCTACTCTAAGTTACGACTAGTTTTTCCCAAAATATATTAAATCAATAGTAGGTCTACCTGTCTATACCATTGGATGGCCAAAGAAGTATAACTTCCACCGTCTGGTCCGACGCAGACCCAACTTTTTTTAGAGTTTTTCCTACAAATATAAATGTAGGATGTTATTCTGCACGTTATGTTTTTTTACGCGACCTTATAGCTAGCTTGGTTTCCCCAAAACTGATCAAATCGTAAAATACCATAGAAGTACCCGGTTCAAAGCCATGTGGTGGATTCTACCGTGAGGTTGGGGTGCGAAGCACGCAATGCACTGTGTATTGAAAATACTCCCAACAAGCGGAATGGCGTGCGAAGCATTTTGCAGCTATTCAGCAGCGGCGTGAATAGGCCTATTTCCCAAATTGTTGGTTGAAACCCTAAAACATAGGTCTATAAACTTAAATTTTGAAATTTGCTTTTCAATGGTGTATTACATGACCTACCTTTACATTTGAAATTGTTAATTCCCTACCCCCCTTCAAGTTCCCAAAACCATAGAGGTTCAGATATGTCGTTCAATTTGTCCTGTTATGCGACACAAGATAAAGTTTTGCGAACTTATTTTCAGTAACAAAAATAATAATTCGACCACGCAGCTGAACCGCTGACGTGAGTTGATTAAATTTCCAAACATAAGTTTATAGGCCTATGTTTAAGGGTTTCAACCAACAATTTGGGAAATAGGTTCATTCACGACGGTGCTGAATAGCTGCAAAATGGTTCGCACGCCATTCCGCATATTAGGAGTATCTTCAATACACAATGCATTGCGTGCTTCGCACCCCATTCCGCATATTGCGAGTATCTTCAATACACAAAGCGTTGCGACCTTCGCACGCCAACTCCCGTATTGGGAGTATCTTCAATACACAATGAATTGCGTGCTTCGCACGCCAACCACATGGTAGAATCCACCACATGGCTTTGAACCGGGTACTTCTATGGTATTTTACGTTTTGATAGATTTAGGGAGAACCAAGCGAGCTATAAGGTCGCGTAAAAATACAAAATGTGCAGAATAACATTCTACATTTATACTTGTAGAAAAAAACTCAAAAACAAATTCATTCTAGTAGGAAAATTTGTTTAAATAGTTACTCCCGGACGAAAAACGTGCTTCCGATTGTTGGATTTTTTTGGCTAACGAACTCGTCCGAGCGACGTAGACAACCAACATGTGTAACTTACCGAATTTGAACTAAATCGGACTTAAAATGCGACCGCTGTAGTGTGAACACATATATATATATGATTTTTAATGACACCCCAAAACGTGTTCTGGGGACCATGATCGGTGCTCATTTGCTACTCCCGACCTTGGGTCTTACCACATAGATACTCCAATAGCTGATTTTTCCTATGGAAATTCGCTAATAAGAGGGGTTAAAGAGCCTTTATGAACACTCTGTATAGTGTTACATGACTGACGTGACAATCCGACTGATTTCGCACTTCAGGACTTTTGGTACGCGCATGTTTAAATAACTAATACATATTACTACAAACAGTGGGCGTGACGTCACATGACGTGATGAGTGATATCAATTTACCCCGTGCAAACTTTTCCTGAACATTGTTCACCTTAAAAAGTTTACATTCCAAAAACAGGTGTTCCTTGTTCACGTTTTACGATGGGGGCCTACACATTTTGGTTTTGTATTTTTATTAAATATCACTGAACGGTTTTATTCTCATAACTGAACCCTTTAAAATGCATTGCTAATAGTAGTACCATTTAAACAATGTCCAACTTGGGTGCTTTTTCACTAGTTCGGAGAAATAAAAAGTCCAACTCTAAAAATGTTAAAATGTAGGTTTTGTGGAATTTATCCTAATATTATAAAGAGATAAAAATTTGTTTGTTTATGTGTATAGGGTAATCTCTGGAACTACGGAACAGATTGAAAAAATAGTTTTACTAATAAATAAACGGTACCAGATAACTGCCACATACTTTCTCCCAGTTGAAACTTTATACCTTCCCAAGAGTAGCATAGGAGGTGGTTATTTAGAATTGCAAAAGTAGGAAAATGTTACCATGGAAAATATTAGATGCATGTAACACACATCCATATTATATTATATTATATTATTATTATTTGAACTATTCTATCGATTTCGAACAAATTTGCACCAAACATGACAATTAAGTCTGTATAGATGCTCGAAAAAAGGGTTTTGAACATTTTTGAAAAACAACCCCCTTTTTGGCCAATAACCCCCAAAAATCAATTATTGTTATTATTATTACCTAAACTAGA
Source organism: Philaenus spumarius (assembly GCA_018207615.1). Lineage (NCBI taxonomy): Eukaryota > Metazoa > Arthropoda > Insecta > Hemiptera > Aphrophoridae > Philaenus > Philaenus spumarius. Next base: position 40,874 of record JAGFPH010006453.1, on the reverse strand, counting down.
ATTTTGAGAAAGATGCTGTTTTTGCATATGGTAGGGTACATTAAGGGTCGGCTATAGCTGTCGGCCATGTTGGCTGACTCTCCATAAGGCCAATGTTAAATTAAAATCCAAATTTTTCCTTTATTTTTGATCGGATAATTATGAACGATATGGCATTTTAAAGCTATCTCCAATATGCATGCAAATGGCTTTTCCAAAACTAAGAAAAACCTTTTGTTTAATATTTATTAACAATTTAAAACATTGATTTTTAATATTTTTTTATGTTGTCACTATTAATTATAGCGAAAAACTGCCAAGCCATTCGCCTGAAGAATTTCGTCCCCAAGAGTTTGGCATTTTTTTTAAACGCTATTTGAACAATTGCGGGTTTTAAATGGATTTAGGCTGAGCAATGTCCGTGTAACCTACCGCCGCTATAGGGAGTTGTAGGTTGCTTTCTGTTACTAGAGCCGACTCTTAAGGGCTACACATAAGCCAGAACTACACCTACATACCAAATTTCATTCAAATTGGACCGTGTGTATGGTCTCCAGCTCTGTACACATCCTTACAGACACACGGACAGACATCACCAAAAAAAAAACACTTTTTTGGGTTCAGGTAGCACCAAAACAAATAATTCCGCTAAAAATATTTTTGGTTTCAGGGAGCACCAACACCGATAATTCCATTAAAATTTCAAATTCAAAAATTTGGACGAAAACAATACTTTCTGCATATACTACGTATAGGGTGGAGAAACTAAAAGCTACACTTTCCCTGAGTAACATAGGCTATAATTCATTTTGATAAAAACTTTTCTTATTGTAATATTTGTAAATTTAGTCGGGAAAAATCTTAGGTTAGGCTTAGACTGATGAACCAACAAATGTATTTACATTTATTACCATAGCAACCAATTGAATAAAATAGCAGATAAAACAGCTGTTTGCTCCAATATTTCCATTAACAGCTGATTTCAAACTTTGTAGCAACTATTTGTATTTGTAACTTTAAGGTTAGGTTTTTATTCAAGTGCAGACCTGAGCCTTGCTGGTTCTTTTAACCTTCATTATAAAATATACGAAATAATTTGATTTGAACATTTAACATTATTTACCATCTCAGCTTTGGGGTTATTATTAATCCTACACCTTTATTATAAAAAAAAACATAACTTGATTATGTATAGAAGGTTCCAACGGAGGGGTTTACCCCAGTATCAAATAAAATGGCTTTCAAAGCTGAACAATTTGTGTACCTTAACATTGTCCAAATTTACAACTCAAAATGGCGGACAGAAAACTGATTTTTACGTTCAGTTTGACCAACCCTTACCAAGGAGTGAACAAAATGGGGTCGCAGAGCAAAATATACATTACTGCCTTAGTAGGCACAGTATTGAACCAGTTATAGGACTTTTGTAGCTGCTGATTTGGTTAGAAATTTAACACAAACAAATTTGCGATTAGTCTTATCTAAATCTATGTATTTTATACGTAAGAGGCTTTGCCCTGCCTGAATGGCTGAAGTAGAATCAACTTGTAGCGAAGAATACTCAATACAAATTTGAAAATTTAAAGGTATATTCTTATTATGGGGGTCATAGAATTTTGCAAAATTTTTATTTCAAAGCGTAAAAATTGTGAAAATTCGGATAAAACAAATCAAATCAAAAGAATAGCAACAAAATAGTTGACAATCATTCCATAGCAACCGACTTAGTCAATTTGGAATCAGTTTATTACTATTCACAACCAACAGATTTTTGAAGTTATACTTCTTTGCGCCCGTTGTAATCGGGATGGGGTGTCGGTCGAGAAACCGCGTCACGCGTTAGGAGTAAAATCCGAAAAGTGCCTTTTTATACCTTTTCTCTACAAAAGATACCTCAAGAGTCTCGGTGGGTGAGTGGTTAACGCACTCGACTTCCACGCTAGAATCCCTGGTTCGATCCCCGGCTGGGAAATTTTTTTCAAAAATTATAGGAAAGTATACGAATATACGAATTTCCAAAGAATTATAACTTCCACCGTCTGGTCCGACGCAGACCCAATTTTTGTGTGTTGTTTTAACAAAATAAAAGCGAACAAAAAGAAAAATCAACGAAAAGGGTTACTTCATTATAATTCAAACATCTGTTGTTACGTATCTATACTAATATTATAAAGAGGTCAAATTGGTTTGTTTGTTTGTTTATATGTAGAGGGTAATTTCTGGAATTACTGAACCGATTTAAAAAATAGTTTTATTAATAAAAAGATGCACTAGCCCTGAGTAACATATGCTATAATTCATTCTGATAAAAACTTTTTTTACTTCAATATTTAGTCGAGAAAAAAATCTTAGGTTAGGCCTAGACTGATGAATTATCACATGTTTTACATTTATTACCATAACAACCAATTGGGTAAAATATTTCCATTAACAGCTGATTTCACAGCTTTAAATAATTTGAAGCAATTATTTAAATTTTTAACTTTTAGGTTATGTTTTTATTAAAGTGTAGACCTGAGCCTTTGCTGGTTCTTTTAACCTATATTGTAACTGTTGTTATAGAATATACGAAATAATTTGATTTGAACAGTTAACATTATTTACCATCTTAGCTGTGGGGTCATTATTAATATTCAAAAGAGGTAAAATATTGTTTGTTTATTTGTTTGTATGTAGGGGGTAATCTCTGGAACTACTAAACCGATTGAAAAAATTACAACCGTAAAACAATAAATATTAATTGTTATATTTCTTGCAAGATACATAGAAAAAGTCAACTAGATTTGCATTTTGTCGCGTACTTCTAAGGGGTGAAAATGTGGTAACAACCCCTAAAACAATACAAATTAATTGTTATATTTTACTGAAAGTTAGTGGGCTGAACATTTGTACATTTATTTCTTACAACATACATAAAAAAAGTATCATAGGCCTACATGAAAATGTAGTAAAAATGTTGATTGTTATACTTTCCTTAAAGCTACAGAATAAACCCTTAATAAATTAAGAAATTTAAAAAATAATAAACCACTATGTTACGTCCTAATTAAAAAATAAGACATATTAGAATTTAATAGTAGGGTCTATTCATATGAAATAACCTGTTTCCATTTGCTTCGACGCGAGTCACCGCGAGGGTTGGCGAGCGAAGCAAGCAGGGGGCGGAGCCCTCTAGTTTTAAATAATAATAAATAAACAGTTGACTCAAATCAAAAACTTAACACAATTTTAGGTTAGGCCTATACTGAACCAACACACAATATTTTCGTGAAAGCATTTTACATTTAGGCCTATTACCATAACAACATTCTTGGCAAATTTAGAATTGGTTAATTTTTTAACAATTAACAGCGTTTTTAGGTTAGATTTATATCGCCCTATTATATACAAATCCTGCCATTCTCGCAAAAACCATGGCCCCTTGCGTCAGGATCTAGGTTACCGCATCCCCACTACCCTACACCGTCCAAGAGCCTCTGTCCTAAATCATCATTTCAGTGAAAATGAGTATACAATAATCTGTTTCCGTTTGTTTCGCCGTGAGTCGCCTGGGGCTGGTGAGCGAAGCGAGTAGGAGGCGGAGCCCTCTAGGTGTATACAGCTTGAAATTTCATTGCCTACCTATTTTTTGTCAACGACATAGTTGTTGTTAGATTATAAACGCCGTTTTAAAATTGGTAGAGTTTGTGACTGAGGCCTATAAGGTATCGATTTGTTCGTTTATTTATTTCTTAGAATCAAACCACATCAAAAACTCATATTGCAACTGAACCATTCAGTAAATATATGTTTTACCTCGTACAAAAGTTAGTAACCACCATACAGCAAGGACTACGCACTACACCAAGACGTCAGTGTTGAATTACGTTTTATCAGCCAGATTCACTGTACGTAGCAATGCGAGCTTTGAAATGTTTACACAAGCGCTACCTTGCGGTTTAAAACTGAACTACTAGTGTTGCATGTATTTCTTGGGCAGAACTATTTTATCGCCAATAATTTTAAAATTGCAAGGAAAAAATAGTTTTAAAACTCTATTTCACAAATAAAATACACCCGTATTAAGTGAAATTATTTACGTAATCAGTTACTGACTTTGTTTCAATATTTACTTCTACCCATTATTGTTATAACTTTTTCTTTTTTTCTTTAAGGAAGACAAATTATTATAAAACACAAAGGAATTCACCAATCTTGCAATATTTTTACAAAATACAATGATCAATATGTTTTTTTTTCTTCATATTTTTGTTAATCTACGAAGTAAAACTAAACCAGCTAGAAAATGTGGACTAATAAAAAAGGTGTGGCCTAGTTGAACGTTCTGGTTTGAAGCTTTGCATGAATTAATTTTTTCATCACTCCGTACCGAAAGTAGCTACTTTCGATGTCAGCTGGTAGCAACGAAAACGATCGTTTCCCAAGCTCTAATTTAGAGCAAGGGAAAAACGATCAGCTGATTTTCCCTTGCTCTAAATTTGTTTTCCCTTGCTCTCAATTAGTTTTCCATTTGCCCGCTACGCGCTCTGACGTCGCTTTGCCGTTTATTCTTACAATTTATATCAGCTGTTCTTATTGTTCAACATTACTGAGGTTTCTTCTTCAGCATTGTGTGTATTTTTGCGTCGTGATGAAAAGTACCGTTCATAACTTGTACCGAAAGTGATTTTCCGGCACTTGCTCCAATTATTCCCGTACTCGGCTTCGCCTCACACATGAAACTTGGGCGCGCACCGGAAAGTGCCACTTTCGGTACTAGTAATGAAATATACTATTTGTTTAATGACAGCCTAAATGTAAAGAAGATTGCTTCTTATATTATCCATGTTTGCAAGGATCCCTTTCGATCAACATCATGAGGATTCAGACCTGAATAAACGATATCAGAATTTACATAATTACATAAAATAAAACTATAATTCTAATCTGCAATATAAACTCAAAATGTATTAAATGAGACCTCACATTGTAGATAGGTTAGGTATATTTTGTAATTAGACTATATTGCTACCTTGTGAAATTTTACTTCTCAGTCCTGTTTTTTATAACGAACTCCTGTGCCCACCTTGTAGAAAAGTTTGTTTATACCCTAACATACACGAAAAGAACACAAGAAGAGGTTCTACTATAAGCTTACCATGGCCTAGCAAACAGAAGCCTCAACATTGCATCAAAATAGGTACATTATGTTTAACAAATCATTTACTGGCAGTAAATAAAATTCACTGTGTAAAGCTAAACTACTGCCATTGTATGGGATTCAAAAGTACCGTATGTTGATTGTATTCACTCTATGGAGGAAACAAATTTAATAGGCCTAGTAGTTTTGAAGCACAGCTCAGAAGATTTGTAATTGTAAACTATTTTGTAGGAATTACTATTAGAGACAACCGTTTTTACAATATTCGTATTAGTCTACAAAATTAAACTAAATAAAATAAAACCTGAACACAAAATCTCACAACAAATACAACTTACTAACTTGAAGTTGGTAAACATATTTTTTGTGTGATTTTGTGTTCAGGTTTTATTTTGTCCAGTTACTTTCTCACAAGTCAAGCTCAATAGTTAGTTACCTACTACAAAATTATGCTTGTTTTTATCTTCATTATCTACTTAAGTAGTACACCTAGTCATTGTTGTTATTTATAACGTTTGTTGTGTAATTTTATTTATTATAGTTAGTTGGAAGAGATGACTAGTCCTAACCTCACTCCATACATAATGAACAGGCTAATCATCCATATTTTGTTTTAAGTAAGAATCTTATTTTTCACATAAAATATAGCACTGCAAGTCTAAACTTACAAATAAAATGTAGTAAAGCATACTCTGTAAAGAGTGGAAATAATTCAGAATTAAGTTACAGGAGTCAAAATAAAGAAATACCCATATTTTGACCCATGTAACATTTCCCTAAATTATCTCTGACACTATAGAAACCATCCTCAACAATAAATGAAAATATAGACCTTACAGGACACCTTTTATACTTATAGCCAGCAAATCTGAAATTGTAAGTTAATATTTCACTAACTTAAAACTCACAAGCAAGTGTAGCAATATTTTCTTCGGTATAAAATATTATTTTTGTTTGAATACTTTCGACAGATTTGGCATTCAAAGCCTTGGTGGTAGGTTATTTGGCTGTTGTAAACTGACCTTTACAAAATGATCAAACTTTTTTACCAGTCAGAATTACAAAATCAACGGTAACTGGACACTAACTCTATGGTAAGGGTCGAAGAACATAAAAAGACAATGGAATCCCTGGAAAAAGAAAGATTTGACAATGTTTTGACTTACATAAGTTGATTTTAAGCGGTCTGAAGTCACTTAACAATAGGCCTATGTTATGCTATGATTATGTAAGTTCTTCAATTTAAATTTGTCATTTCAATGTAGGTTACCCTTGTCTACCTATTTTCCCAGCCGGTTAGGCCTGTGGTATAGTGTAATTCATAGACAACCCAAACACCACCAACTAACTAGGTTTGAGCCTCCTGTGTAGTCTGATTTGTTTGAAGTTACAGCAGTCCCATGACTAACCAACTTTTAAAGACAACTGTAGTGACATTTTTGTAAAAAAAAAGTAAATAAAGATGTACTAAAACTGGTTACAGCTTCACCGAAATACCATAAGCAAGCTTTTATTTAAATAATGTCACTAGGACCTAAAGTTTACAAAATTCCACCTCGCCACACTGTGGCAAACAACTAAAGCCTGAAGTATTTTATTACAGTCTCTAGTCAGAGTATTAAGTTGGTAGCACAACTTATTTTCATAAAAAGGTTGTCATCGCAAAGATATCACCAGGGTGCTTATTGTAAACTTTAGCCAATAATGCCTGCAATTGTATTAAGTCCTGCTATGCACCATATTACTAAGTACAGGCCTACAGAACAATCTTGCTACAAACCAAACCAATTATTAAAATACATAGTAGGTTAGAGCCTATTTATTTCATTGTAGTTGTAATATATTCGTTTACTTCTTATTTCAATTCCAACACCCGAGCAATATTTTAAACAACATATCCTTAAAAGTAAAAATGACACGACCAAAAATCAAATAATATAAACTAGGCTTTAAGTAGAAATTTCAAGTTTTAAATTATAGAAATAATGTATCTTAATCCCAAGGTTGAAATGAAAACCCAGATTATAAACCCATTTGTTTTAATGTAAATTGCAAGGTGGCATAATTCTAAGCATCATTATCTTAAGATTGGTTTAAAATATGGAAAGGCCATCAAAACAGAGCAGAAGCAAAAACATTTTCCTTGATACAAAGTAAATTTATGAAAGCTTAAGATTGTTTTGTAATGGATTAACTTACTTGAAGTGAAGTTGCAATTATTGTTGAATCTGGGCGAAAATTACAACCCACCAATTCAAATGAAAATGTAGGTAATAATTATGAATAAGACCATGTGTTTGAAAATTGGCCGTAAGTTTACTATTCGACCCTAGGCTAATATTTTTTGCAGACAAGGACATTCAACATTCTACTGTTAAATGTTGAATACAGGTAAACACAGGCTACTGTGACTAAATACTATAGGTTAGAACATTTTAGGTTTTTTTTTTATTATTCTTGCATTTCTGTTGCCATAGGTTAGCCTAGGGTCGAATAGTAAACTTGAGCCAAAAACTGTTTACTCTGTTATTTGTTACTTTCCTGCTAAATTGTAAATATAGGCTATTATGTAATTCAAGATTTCAATCTTACCGCTATATTCATCCATTCGCAATGTCAAACACTGTACACAAAACACATTTTATATTACACAAAACACATTCTATATCAAGCAAAACATGCAGTACACATTCAATTAAACAGAAACTGCATTCATATTTATTGCAAACAAGCACAACAATGTTCCACAGTTTATTGGCCTAGTAACGTTAGTCATTGTTAGGCAGCTGATTGCCAGTATTGCCAACCACTGGGAAGTAGTTATCGTACCCAATACTCATTCACCGAAGCTGACTTAAAAATTGAATCGGTGAGCGGGAAAAGGGTTCAGAAGTCCAGAAGTCGTGATATCCCAAAAGTTTCAAAATATACCGACAGCAAAATAGTCCCTAACACATAACTCTAGCTTTTGAGTACAAAAAGGATAACGTTTCATCAAACAATATTATAGTTTGAAATATATGACAAAATTGAAGAAGGATGGTATTCCAGGAATAGTTCCCTTCTTCCAAACAGTGCAGAAGGAGCGCTAGTAGTAGCAAAGTTCAGTAAACATTTGTGTTGCTTTGGTTTGCCATAAGACATCAGCTGTTATTTTGTACTGGTTTTTGTATTTAAAATAAACACTAGGAGCTCTGCCCCTGGACGCTTCGCTTCGCTCGCAGTTGGAAAATTCACTAAAGAATCTCGTTAATCTTTGGCTCGTGTGTACAAAGGTTTGTAAAATTATGAAACCAGGCTTAAATATATTAACAGTAATTACAAGATTAATTATAACCTCAAATACATGATTTAGAAACGAGGCTTTCATTACGATTTTAGTCCTAGTTCTACTATCTTCTGTCAACTAAAGTTTTGAAACCAGGTCTAAATATAGTAAAAATTATTGTAGAATTAACATAACCTCAATACTATGTTTCAGAAATGAGCCAGGCCTATATTACAAAATTGACTATTAGAATTTATCCATCTTTGCCAAGTTTACCTTTTTTTTACAAAATAAATTGTTAAATCAGGCCCAATTTATTATAATTCCAAAGTGCTAAAACAGTATAAATTAGCTTGTTTTTTAACAGTAATTAAAAACTATCCAATGAACAGCTGATTTTGGATAATACTCAATCTCAATTCTATTCCACTCTATTTCCAACGTGCTAAAACAGTATAAATTGGCTTGTTTATAAACAACTGTTTTGATCGATTTATTTACTGTTTCGTTGTTATTTTGTAACCAACATGGCAACCCATAAAACCCTGTGTTAAAAATTTGCAACTTTTAAATTAGATTTTCTCAAAAAATTGCGTTTTTACATGAAATACAACTATATGGGTGTACTTAAAAATCAAAACTACACCTAAATATAAAATTACTTTGAATTCGTTAGAGCCGTTTTCCAGATCCGCGACAGATACAAAGATAGATAAAAGAATTGCTCATTTAAAGTAATAGGATTATAATAATTTTTGTTTCAAATGTTGAATTTTTATTATTAATTATTTCTTTTTGAGTGGATGAAAGGTAATATTTCAAAGTTTATAACCGCTGTAGCTTATATAAAAAGTGTTAATTGTATTAAATAAAAAATAAGTAAGCCTATTTGGTAGTGGGTTACTGCAAATTTTCTTTCAAAATTAGTTTAAACTGTTTCTTTTTTATTTTCCCGTAAAACAAGCTTTTGGAATTTATTCTTTATCTAATCGCCGATTCAATTAGTCTCTTCATACTATAAGTATTTATTGCTTAAAAGTATACAGGTCACTTATTTTAAAATACTTTATTTTAGATCTGTATGTCTTCTGATCTTTCCGCGAAGTTAAAGAATTTTTTGAGGTTCCTGGAGTTATTAGACCCTACTTATTGGTTACCTAAAGAAAGTATAGCCTAAAAGACTCTATTTTAGATCTGTATGTCTTCTGATCTGTCCACGAAGTTAAAGAATTTTGTAAGGTTCTTGGAGTTATTGCTTATTGGTCAAGGCTCATTAGTAGGAAATTTTCATTTTTTAATATATTCAAAACTAGTGCGTAATTGAAATTTAAAGGAAACTGAATTTATTCGCAGATGTTAAGCCTACAGTCAGCAAATTTAATCTTTTGTACGAAAAATCCAACTTTAAATCTTAAATAAAGTCGGTTTATTTTTTTGTAAACGGTAATAACAGTATTGGTTTTGTTTAGGGCGAAAAGCATCGGTGACAAACAGCGACCAAGGAATGCTATAGACTGGCAATGTCGCGCAAGGCTTGAAGCCGATTCACCTATGAGTGGTGGGGATGAAAACGTCTGACTCCGCTACTTCCGAGCGTCAGCGTTATTATAAGTACAGTTAGGAACGTTGTGATTTAAGGCCACGCTCCCCTCGTCGGCCATATTGGATTGATTCTCCATAAGCGCAATGCTAACGAATACACCCTAATTTTGTCGTTATTTTTCAACCGAAAATTACAAATGCGGTGTCATTTAAAAGGTAATATAATCCTAAATGCAACTCGTGGACTAAATTTTAAAAATAGCAATTTATGTTTTTATAAATAAACTAATAAACATGGATTAGTTTACAATATTTTTTGTCATGTTCAAGGCAAGTTTTTAAAAATTATAAAAACAAAAAGCATTACAAGTTTCATTACGTTTAATTTAAAAAAATAATAATAAAAATCGGATAAGAAATACCCACAAAAATTGGGGTCAAACAAGATTGTTGCAGCGAATTACTTTCTAGCCGCCCGACTGCGCTCTAGCGGCCCTGCTCCAAAACTAGCTGCGGAGTGATATACATCTTACTTGAGTTTCAGCGCGGGAATAGTTTTTGCTTCAAACGTTACAGGGTTACGAAAGTGCTAAAATGTCTGTCAAATTAAATTATCAAGGCGGTTATTTCTTTGATCTCTTTATACGTAATTATATGTTTAGAGTTTATTATATGTAATTATTGTAATTTTAGTAGATAGTTATGGAAGAAATCAAATAATTTTTTCGTTTAATATTTCTGTTTGAGTAAAGTTCTGATGACATTTACTTTATATCATCTTAATAACTCCCAAACAATTTACCACAAATAATTTTAACCACGCACTTTACACGTTATGAAACTTGACGTTGTGAAACGGACCAGCCCTGTTTATGCTCTAGTGTTATCAAAGTCTTATACAAAGTGGTATCCTATCAATTATAAAAAGTATGGCAGTAAGACTTAGGCCTAAATTATATTTTCTCAATTAATGCACTGTGCTGGCTGTAAGCTTGATTGACTAATAATACTGCTAGAAATATATATAAAAGTAAATATGCTGTGACTAAATAGTATAGGTTAGAACCTTTTATATATATTTTTTAATTTTAATTGTATGATGTGATAATAACGAAATATAATCATACTGTTATCTGCCAGAGTAAGTTAAAAGTAAATATGATGTGACTAAATAGTATAGGTTAGAACCTTTTAGATTTTTTACAATTTTAATTATATGATGTGACTAGCTGACCCGTACGGCGTTGCCCGTGGTGGTTGGTATTTTCAGACTTTTTAACGTAATTGTATTCTTTTTAAGTGTTCAGTCAGTGAGTGGTATTTGGCTTATATAATATAGACTATATATAGATCTTAAATAATAAAAGCACTATTGTCATAATAATAAAAGATCTGAAATTATGATTTTAGTAATTTTGATCCCCCCAAACCCCTCCTAAAATTTCAAAATTTTTCATACCTATTCTTAGTGAGCACCTATGGCCCTAGAGGAAGCTACATACCAAATTTCATTCCAATCCGTTCGGTAGTTTTGAAGAAATCGTGATTTAATAACTTTGATCCCCAAACCCCCCTAAAATTTCGAATTTTTTCAAACCCTTTCTTAGTAAGCACCTATGGCCCTAGAGGAAGCTACATACCAAATTTCATCCAATCCATTCGGTAGTTTTGAAGAAATCGTTTTTTAACAACTTTGATTCCCCCAAACCTCCCCTAAAATTTCGAATTTTTTCAAACCCTTTCTTAGTGAGCACCTATGGCCTATGGCCCTAGAGGAAGCTACATACCAAATTTCATTCCAATCCGTTCGGTAGTTTTTGAGAAATCGTGATGAGTGAGTCAGTGAGTCAGTGGGTTTTGGCTTTTATATAAAATATATAGATAATAACGAAATATAATTATACTGTTATCTGCCAGAGTAAGTAAAAAGTAAACAAACTGTGACTAAATACTATAATAGGTTAGAACCTTTTAGGTTTTTTAAATGTGATTTTAATTATATAATGTGATAATAACGAATTATAGAACCAATGAGATTCAATGCTGCGTCACCTGTTTACTAGTCCACAGGTCACCGATTTATACACACCCCATTCAGTACAATAACCTATTGTTCGATTTGGCAACGTTGGTGAAATTTTATTTCAATTACGCAGTTATATTGTAGTTTCTATTGTTTTTAAAGGTACGATGTTATTGTTTTCGTAATTAACGTTTTGTTACATAATTTTCTATTTTTCTTGCTTTGTGTGTACTTTTGGGATTAATATTGTTTAGTTTTTTTAATTCTTACGAGTTTGGTGTATGTGAAGTGATTTATTTTGTTATAATTACGTGAAATATTTGGGAAAAGTCGAAACTTAACCTATAAAATTTCGACTTTTATTCTTTCATAATTCCTATAAATATTATTTAACGGGGAAGTTTTTGTTGTTTTTACAATCAGTTAGATGTATTCTTTCATATTATTGCAAATTCCCATTTTTTTCTCTTTCACATAGATAATATAGACTATGCAATTACAATTTATGTCTTTTATTATTAGTAATGTTTTAAAGTTGTAATTATTTTTAGCTTTATTCCTTACCTAAAAGAAAAATAATTTATACCACTGGTAATGCAACTTTTTCCATCAGGTTCCCATTGCATAATATGTGTACATGTTTTTATATCTATATTGAATTTGTTATATTAAAATTTTAATTATAGATTGAGTCTACAAAATGAATTGTCCCATACAAATAAATAAAAAATGTACCCGTGTTGCGAAATTCCAGAGTAGTTTATCGAGTTTTTATATAAATAAATTAATGAATAACACTTGCGCCTTACAGAAATTGTCAAAACTAATCGTATATTTTCAGTTTATCTAAAACAGTGCTACAAAAATAATAAATTTTTTGAGAAAGTAATACATATTTTCGTATATGGGTCTTTGGACATTCTGTACGTCTTTTGAGTTCTGGCATGTTAATAGCAACGTTTACCAATTAAAGAAGTTAAATGAATACATTATTAGCATACACACTTGACGGTACTGTTCGAATCCCATTCCGACATTGGCACATTTTTTTTAAAGCCGCTACTTAATTTGTAATATATGTTTAAGATGTAGAAAAAGGTTTTAATTTTGATTTTTTTTTAATAATAACATTGTACATACAATATAATATGGCTTATTATTTTTGGATTTCCGATCTTTGGAGGCGTTTCGGATAACCCGGGTTTCGGTTGACCCGAGTTCGGTTTACCGGGTGTTTACTGTATATACTCTTTAATTTAAAATACATTAAACTTGATGTGATTGTATATAGTTGTACCCTTGTACAAACAATTTAAATTTTTCAATTAAATTTGTTTTTTTTTTAAATTTCATATTATTTATTTATTGGAAGTTTACTCAAAATTCAAACAGCTGTATCTCAGAAGCTATTCATGGTAGAAATCCCATTTTGGTCACATATTAAAGATACCTTTCTCTATTTTAAAGTTAGTCCTTATCAGTTTTGCTGAGAAACCCTTATTTCACAGCGAAAAAACAAAAATACTTTGTAAAAACTAAGATTTTGGAAAATGTTGTAAATTTGCTCAAATTTTGAATGGCTGTAACTCAAAAAGTATTATCCTCAGGAAGATGATTTTAGTTTTAAATTGTGGCAAATTTACTGTTCTTTAAAAAAGGACTGGTTAATTTATTTTGTCAAACCAGTCCTTAGTGCTCAAAATGTGAAAAAACTAGAACAAGGTCAAAAAAATCTGGGATTTTCGGCGCCGGTGGCGCGCGCGGAGCACGCCCGAGGTCGAAAACTTGGAATTTTAAATAGTGCCCCTATACATATACAACATACCAAAAAATCAGAACTACCCGGACCATTTGCATCTGAGGATGTACAGATTGACTGGGCTAATAGGAGAATCGAGAATCGGTCAGAAGGCACACACAACACGGAGATGAAAGTTTATTTCGGGTAGACATCGGCTCGGCTACGGCTGGCGAAATCTCACTCGACAAGGTCATTCTCATCCCCTCCCTTCATGTCTAGCTAAGGGATGGGGGTTCCCCCCACTCGCCTGAAGCGGAAAGAACTACTTTTGTTGTGACTCAATTTTGTGGAGGATTCTAGTTTAAACTGATACCGTAGCTGTGGAGCGCGCTGGCGTCGCCTACCAACTTGCCGTTAAGGGGAGCGTGGCCTTAAGATGCAGATTGTGGGTTTTTCAAGTGAACAAATTAAGGAAAAAAGGTCTTTATAGGTTTGCAGACTAGTTTTTATAGTATTTCAGTAAATAATTAGTATGATTAGTAATTATTAGTTTGATTGGAATTATATGAAACGTTCTGATAAACATTTCAATTACTTCTCTACTCACCAGATCGCAGCACTAAACAGATAAGCCAAATTACAGATTACAGATTTGGCTAGCCGTGCTAAACACAGTACAATTCTCATTGGCCTAAACAAATAGACACACAGCTGTTTCATTTTAAAAGTCTTGTGTTTTAAGTGTTTTCTTTATAATTGTTTCATTGAGCTGTGTCAATGTCTCTGTTTAAAACCATATTTTAAAAACCAATAAGAAACACTGTCTTTGAGACAACTTATGCAATGTTCTAAAAGTCTTGTGCTTTCTTCAGAATTGTTTGTCAAATTGTACAAAAACAAAAGCCTAGTGTTTTACTCATAATTGATTTGACAATTTATACAGCCTACTATTGAGGCTATCTAAGACCTAATTGTAACAAATAAAACTAAAGGCAGCTTATCCAAATTCTTGGTTTTTACACAGCTTTGCTGGTTCTCGTATGGTTCTCAAATGGTTCTCAACTAGCCCTAGAATGTTCCTAAATTGAGCTCAACAACAGGGCCGGATTTTGGTCATAAGGGTACCTAGGCTCAGCGTGTAGTGCGGGCCCTACCGGGGGTCGGGGGGGGATATTGAATACCCCCAGCAAAACGGGGGGTCCGGGGAAATTAAAAAAAAATATAACCTCTGAAAACATAATTTTTTCGCAATTTGGAAGTCAATTTTACTACTAATAAAAGCACTTTTGAGACTGGAATTTATAATACCGTAAATATTTTACCCTAAATTACATTTATATTCTAACAGTTTTGAAAAAAGAATCGTAAAAGTTTTTGATAAAATGACCTTGAAAATCTCATTATAGGGCTTATTTCTAGTTAAAAATGTACCTAGGTATAAGATTTAAGAGTACCAAATTTATAAAGACGGGAAATTTTAATTTTAACTTTCATTTTGCATGGTGATAAATAGGTTAAATAATGAAAAATTCAGGAAAACGCTTAAAAATAGTTATTAACACAACTGCTAAAATTATTATTTAGAAATGCACATATAATTAGGTAGTATAAGTTACCGTAAATTGTACATTATTTACAATACAACATTTCCATTCATTGAGTCAAACACTACTTAAAAAAATTCACTAATTAAAAAAATAATAATAAAACAAAACATTGGTACTACACATGTACTTGACAAACTACTGTATTTTGAAAATTAAAACATTGGAAAAGTTATTTTTCATTTTTGATACAGTACATTATATTTAAGTTCTGAAGAACGATTGCTTTTATTTCAGGAAATGGATTTTAGTACTGCTTTTAATAAAATAACATACATATTTAATTACTGCTTATTGCTAATAGGTTTCCTCCTGAGCTTCAAATTTAAAAAGGTGTTGATTATTTCTTCTTGATTTAGCTGTCTTAGTATGTCATTTTCGATGCTGAGCAACGCCAACCAGTTCAGACGGGGTTCAACCATTGAGGTCCTCAACCTATTTTGTATGAGTTTTAGCATTGAAGAAACAACACTTTTTGTTTCTTCAATGGTTTTAGTTTAGAAAACGATCTTTCTGCCGAACATTTTGTAACCATTAGCGACAGGTACATCCTGAACGTAACTTCTAAGTTTGGCAGATAGTCTTTTAGATTGTTTTCTAGCAGCAGTTTGTAGAACCATCTCTCTTTACTCATGATAACTTCACTTTTTTCAAGGTCTGATTGGTATTGAAATAGAAAACGCTTGAAACTGAATGAATTCATTTCCTATGTTGTCATCCAAGTCATTGCAATATATGTTAGCAAGTTTTTCACTTGCAGCTAGGACTTCTTTAGCAGACAGTGTCATTAACTTGTTAAGAAACCCAAAACGAGTGTGAACAAGTTTGTAAGCTTCAAGTCTCATAACCTCTCAGCCAAATCAATTTTTATGAGCACTGCACTATTAGCCGTGCGTGCGAATTTCAAATGACAATATTATTATCATATACTAGTGGCATTTCATCGACCTCGAAAATCTTTTTATCTAGCCTACTGGTACTACCTAAAATTTTTTTTTTTTTTTTGTGGTGCAGGCCCTTGTGTGGCGCTGGCCCCTAGGCGCGCGCCTACTTTGCCTGTGCCTAAATCCGGCCCTGCTCAACAACCTGAACAGTGAACAGTAGACAGTGCCGTTTTTGCAGCTTGTTGGGGAACATTCCAAGTGTAGCTATAGGGTTATGTTTTGCGTACACTAACTGAGACATTTATTTTCATTGTAATTTCAATGAAGCAAATTGTTAAACTGATGGTTTAATTTACTATATTTAGATTTAGTTTTGTTATTATAAATATTAGAAGGGATTGCATGCATTATTTCGAAGCAAAACTTAGAAATTGAATTTAATTTATTTTTATTTTTACCCATATGGTATAAACTTTCAGTTGGCCAACATTAACATAAAATTTAATTTATCTATAGTTTCATTTAATTGTAATTTCATTAATCGTAATTTCTGTTATTTGTTATTGCATTTGTTTGTCTTTAACCTTTGATTGTCTTTACAAAAAAAACTCAACTTCTTAAAAGGAAAATTAATAAAATTTGTGGATAAATTTGATCAAGAATTTTCAGCTTTTATTTAAAACAAGACCTAGTTTATATTTCATAAATTGATGTAATGTATTTATTATTTTTGAAGTTGTGAGTGTACAATTTTAGTTATACAGTTTTTTCTTGATAAATTTAAGTCATAGTGGTCGTGTCCGCGTGGTTCCAACGTATTCTCCAAATTTATTTATCGATCCTCACGACCTCGCACCTTCTAAAAATGCCATTGGAGAATGCATATATATATATATATATATATACATTTTATACATTTTATATATTAACATATATTTAAAATTTTCTTTGATTTCTTCTAAATTCGCAATTTTGTTTATTTAGCGAATATTTTTGTGAGTTAAGTTAGCAACATTGCGATTTAAGATGGATATTGTGGTTCAATTTTTTATTCTATGGCAAGGATGGTCTTATAGTTTATAATCTATATTAATATTATAAAGAGGTAAAGTTTGTTTTTATGTTTATTTGTTTGTATGTAGGGGGTAATCTCTGGCACTACTGAACCGATTGAAAAAATAGTTTTACTAATAAAAAGATACCCTATCCCTGACTAACATAGGCTATAATTCATTTCGATAAAAACCTTTTTTTATTTCAATATTTGTAAATTTAGTCGGAAAAATTCTTAGGTTAGGTCTAGAATGATAAACCAACACATGTATTTGCATTTATTACAATAGCAACAAATTGAATAAAATAACAGATAATATAGCTGTTTGCTCCAATATTTCCATTAACAGCTGATTTCAAAATTTGAAGCAATTATTTTGGTATTTCTAGCTTTTAGGTTAGGGTTTTAAAGAGCAGACCTGAGTCTTGCTGGTTGTTTCAACCATTATTATAACAGAACTGCTGTTATAAAATATACGAAACAGTTTGATTTGAACATTTAACATTATTTACCATCTTAACTTGTGGGGTTATTAATCCTACAACTTTTTATAAAGAAAACATAACATATGTTTTTAGAAGGTTCCATTGGGGTTTGGAGTGCGGAGCACGTGGGGTCTCCCCTAGTTTTGAATAAAATTTTGTTTTCTTTCAAAACTGAGTCTGTTTCCTTATTGTTATTGTTCTTATTATACAATTTTAATATATTATCAATTTTTATTAAATTATAATTACTTGGACCATGCATGCATGGTACAATATAGTAATAGAACAAGCAATAGAACTACAAAATGGATGACAAGACTTGTAGATACAGTAGATTAGCGATGGTGTTGTCAGCGCGCCGGTTCACAAAACAATCAAACCAACTCGTCACTATACCACAGCCTAGAGGCTAAACTGAGCATTTTACAAAAAAATGTAAATAATTGTATTTTTTTTTTTTTTTTTATATCCAACAACTTTTACGCTTTGATAAATCACCTGCCCAAAAAATACAAAACTTTCTCGCTATGCCTAAATTTCATGTCATATGTCTAAACACAACGATGACTTTCTTGTGTAGGCAAATCAAAATCACCAAAAAGTCCCCCATCATTGTCATATTCATTTGACAGTGAAAACGGTTTTTTTTATTACTGGAGATGGCAGAACATTTGAAACCAGTCTATATTGTATTCAACTTAAAAGTAAGAGATAATATTATAGTCTTTAATATTAAATTCGAGTTTTGGCGTGAAAAGTGGGTTTCTGCGGAGGCAGCCGAAATACGCCAATTTTCAATTAGCGCTCGAGCCCCAACGGTTCGTCGGAGGAAAAAACCATAGACTGAAATTTGTACAAAATTTCATGTACTTTTTTCTAATAGGAAAATTACGTACGATAAATTGATAGTTTTTGAGTTATAAGCAGAAAAAAGCCAAAACATGAGATTTGTTATACGTTTTTGCATTTTTTCCAATGTTGCGTCACGAAATTCTGTAGGCAAACCTCAAATTCGGATTCAGCACACCAAAAAACATATAAAATAGAAGAAATCAAAACTAACCCAAAACTTTCCCACTAGGGGCTCTTTTGAACACAAATTGACTGTATTGTTATTCTAATACGTTAAATCGGTTAAATAACTCCGACCTATACAAAGCCGCCTTATAGGAAAACTAGTTGGAGCTGGCAGGGCTTTTGTATAGCTCGGAATTTGTAGCAAGGACTCTGACCTTGAGATGCGCAGTTAACTCGGAGTTCATTCGAGTGGTGGGGGATCAGAGAAGCTCAGTCGATTACCAAGCTTTGAACGGAACACTTCGGTCTTGAAGCAATTGTACGCGTTTCCAATAACATTATTGTCCGTGCACAAATCAATTTTTAATTTAACTATCGCTGTTTATTATTGTTATTTAGCGTTGTTTATTTTTTATTGTTTATATTTGTATAATTAGATTTAATGGAAGGCAGTGTCATATCAAAGTTAGGGGGTAGAAAAGTTATTCACAGTCAAACCCGTGAGATCATTGCTAATGTTTACCACTTTATGAAAAGAGAAGCGGAAACAAATGATCCAAAAAATACCAAGTTCAAGCTTTATTTTATGTTGGTATGCTAGTTTTATAACTTAGTATATTTCATCACTAGGACCGAAAGTTATGCTTTTCGAAACGATACTTTTCATCACACTGTGATTAATAATATTAATAATAAATTTTATTTATTTATTTTCAAACTAACCTATTTTTCTCAGTAACATTCCTGAAGTAAAAATGACAACATAGGCCTAGTTTTCGTTTACAGCACTAACTAAATTATTGAGGTCACCTGATTTTCATATCCACTAAATTAATTGGAACAGCTGATATCAAATCGCGTAATATTAATAATAGACACAATTTTAATACACTACTACCGATACTTTCACATGAATAAACGTACGCCTACTTATGTACTTTTTTAAATAGTAAGTTATAAGTTTATTTAGTTTACTTAATACTTTAAATAGTATCAAAATGTAGTTTTATTGTTACTCATGTTTATTTCTTTGTTAAAATAGTTATTTATCTATCGTTATAAGTTGTTTTAACGTTAATCATGAACAAGAAACAGGTCCGCGAGTGTTACCGACATCAGACAGACAAAAACTGAGATAAGGCTTGTTTCGGATTATTTGGTGTATGAAACGTAAATAAACGAAAAATCACACTATTCTCAACAGTCTACAAAAAAACTCTTATTCTATTTATATATAGATATAAAAAGTCCCATATCTTGATTAATTTTATAAGTAGAACGTAGTGTCCCTTCCCCTACAGCGGACGGCATCCCCACTTGCCTATATTCTTCCCTCCCTCCAGCGCATCGTAAAGTCCTTGCTAAATCTAACTAGCTATACTATTTTGGATCCAACTTAAATTATTTTAAAACAAGAACATGTTATATAAGAATCTATGGTTTAACGATTTTTCTTTCAGTGTTGATTTATTTTATAACTGAGCTCGTTAACAAGTTACAAATGTGACAATACATGTCCCTAACACAACTTAGATTTATCTAACAGCTAAACATTCTTATTCTTAATGCAATAACAAATTGCAAATATAATTCTCACAAATCACTCGTATCACAATAAATATTTAACTTTGGTTTAAAAATTAAGCTAGCTAACCATTACTCAAATCAAATGTACAAGTTCTAGTTGAGGCATTGAACCAGCCATCAGCATATTTCACACAATTTACTCTGCAATCAAAACTATTTAATCTTTAGGTCACTTCTAGTGTTCACAATCATTACTAACAAAAGATTTAGTTTTTAATGACAACCGCTTCACAGTGTCAAACGTTCCGCAAACTCTTTATCCGCTCGCTGACTGGTGAAACACTCAGTGTGAATGCCGAAATGTCCTTTCCTGTTCTTCCTGAGTGTATTTCTGGATCTGATGGCGTATCCACGGCAGATAGAAGGACAGGCGCGTGTAAACGTCCGGATAACCGGGTTTGGCGCAACCGGACCCGAACGAAGTGATGCCGGCTAGGAACCACCGACCGTCTTTCCGACTGCACTGTAGAGGTCCTCCGGAGTCGCCCTGGAAAAGAATAAAATGGGTCAATCTTTTCTACAGACAAAATTTATGTAGTCTACAAACCGATCTAGTGAGATAAATTGTGGGTACATTTTAAGGCTGTTCTTTACCCTGGAGAAACTCCGAGTGTAAAGTCGGATTTTATTAAAATTGGTTCGAGTACAGTCAATGACCTTGTTGAGGCGAGGGGAGAAGTGGGGGGACAATGCTGGACTGAAAACATAAGTATCAGCGTCTTCCAATCGTCCACTTACAGTTCCCTTACTCAGAGCACCATCCAATACAAACAGAAGGATTTGTAAATACATAAAACCATGTCGTGCACAAGATGACTTTTGTAGGTTGTCTAGTAGCGCCACAGCCGGCTTGAATCGATGAAACATGCATTCGTAATCTCGTGTTTCGGATTCTATTTATAAATGAATAATCAGGGAAATAATTTGATATTGTTAAGAAGGCTTATACAGTCGATCCTCGTTAGAGCGAACCTCGATAAAACGATTTCCTCGATAAGACGAATTTTTTTTAATCCCTTTGAAACTTTCGTAAAGGTCAATGCTTAGAAGCACTCTATACAACGTAGTAATTGGTTAAAAACCTCCATAAGACGATTTTTTTGTGACATGGGCTAGGACTCATTAACCTCTACAAAACGAATATTTTAGCACAAAACCTCTACAAGACGAACGCGACCTCTATAAGACGAATTTCTCATGATCTCAACCTCCATAGTACGTAGTTTTCAAAACAAACAGAAGCTTGTCTCGACAGGAAATCCCCATCCACCCCTCTTCCTTCTTCATTCATTGTTTGGCGTGTGACCCTTCCGGCTGTGTTTTTCCCACGGCTGGCCACAAAAATCTTCGTTTTATAGAGTTTATCTCAGAGCGAGGAGAAACCTCTATAAGACGAATAACGGCAGTAATTAACCTCGATAAAACGAACCTTTTTGTTAAGAATACCTCGATAATACGAATTTGTCTCCTATCCCTTGAAATTCGTCTTATAGAGGTTCGACTGAACTTTTTATGCGTGACCTTAAGATATGGAAATTATTGTTTAAAAACATACAAAATTATCGTTTGAAAATAATAAATTTTTACTTCATTCAACCCTTTATTGAAAAAGAAGCTTTCTAATATTTGGACTCATAATAATAGTAAGTTGTAGTATTTAGCTAATATGTATAGCGCAGAGCAATACAAAGTATTGCCACCAGGAGTGCTAGCATCGCGGTTGATGCACATTCACGGCGTAGAAGCTCTGCGACTATGACAATAGTCTTAATAAAAGTAGGCTACATCCGTCAATCTACCATATAAATAGAAATGTTATTGTTCGTTTGTTCACAACGTTAAATCTCCGAATTTGGGCCGCCCATACCTATGGGCAGAGGGGGCCACGGCCCCCCTATAGCTCTCAAGGATAGGAAAATATGTATACAGTAGAACCTCTTTAATCCGAACTAATTAAAACCGGGAGGGTTCGGACCATCAAATGGTTCGGATTACAGAACATATTCTGCTTTTCACATAACTTAACAGTTAAAATGTGGCTAAAATGGATTATAAGTGTTACAGAAAAATGAGAAATACTGTGCAATTTAAAACATTCTTTATTTAATTCAAATAGGAGGCACACAGAATATTTATGATAAACTTAGTATAGAAAATATTAGGCCTACAGTAGAAAAAAATCAAATTATTATTTTAAATTTCACTCCTATGGCGTTCGGATTAATGGACGTTCGGATTACAGGGGTTTGGATTAAAGAAGTTCTACTGTATTATTAATTATAGTTAGGTATTTTTCTTTAAAGAGATTAGCACTAAAATATGTTTTAAATGTTATGTGCCGTTTGAT
The DNA here is from genome assembly GCA_018207615.1 of Philaenus spumarius. Lineage (NCBI taxonomy): Eukaryota > Metazoa > Arthropoda > Insecta > Hemiptera > Aphrophoridae > Philaenus > Philaenus spumarius. The sequence continues at coordinate 18,203 of JAGFPH010006453.1, read as the reverse complement.
TTTACATATACTTATTTTATTTTTTACAAAATGCACTGTGCATTGAAAATACTCCCATACGAGGGTTGGCGTGCGAAGCACGCAATGTACTGTTCCAATCGTGGGTTGGCGTGCAATGCACTGTGCATCGGCCGCTTCTCATAGTGTTCAGTGTCAAGCTCACATGTGCGTCCTTAGCAGTGAACGTGTTACGTCAATGGGAGCGCCATAACCAATAATAATTAAACATGTTTAGTGTTAGTATAGTAATCAGCTGTTCTCTCTAATATTTTCATTAACAGCTGATTTTAAAATTTGAAACAATTATTTGCATTTCTAACTTTTTAGGTTAGGTTTTTAGGTAGTCCTGATCCTTGCCGGTTTTATTGTTCCTTATTATAACTGCTGTTATAAATTTACGAAATAATTTGATTCGGACGTTAAATATTATTCACTATATTAGCGTTGAGGTTATTATTAATCCTACACCTTTAACTATATACAGGGAGTTTTATGTCCTGGCACACCTGGATATAATTTAAACGGCCTGAGATATCAATGTGAGACCTTGACCTATTATAACATTTCTTTTCCTTTTTTAGGTGGATAAACAATTCGCCCCCTATTCTAAAGGGGGGTAAAGAGGGGCAACTTAAAATGTTCAAATGCAAACCCCCATCATGTGACCCCTCATTTTAAAGGGCATACAAAAAGAAATCAAATGGTGCAAACTAGAGGTCTCTATGTTGCCCCTATCAAAAACTACAGCCATTCCAAAATACGGGCAAAGTACTTCCCAAAGTTATTAAAAAAATACGTTTTTCAACTCCTCATCTATGCAAACATCACGGAAAGAATGGAAAGGTTAATTTAAAAGAGTAAAAGACTATTAGTAAAAGACTATTTTTATTTTAAATGAACTGTACCAGGAACAGGCACATACTTTCTCACAAACATATTTAAATTATTAAACAGATTCACTGTGACTTGTAGGGTGGGGTAGGAGAGGTGAGTTTTTATTAAAGTTGGAGATTAACTAATAAATATTATTATTTTTATCTGAAAAGAAAACCATTCGATCGATTTCGAACAAATTTGCACCAAACATGTCAATTAGGCCTTTATAGATGCACGAAAAAAGGTTTTGAAAATTTTTGAAAAACAACCCACTTTATGGCCAAAAACCCCCAAAAATCAGTTATTATAATTATTACTAGTTAAACGAGAATTTTTAGAAAGATGCTGTTTTTTGCATATGGTAGGGTACATTAAAGGCTACAAATACGACAAATTTGATCAAAATCGTTAGGGCCGTTTTTTTATAAAAAAATAATAACTGATTTTTCGGGGTTTTTTGCCAAAAAGGGAGTTGTTTTTCAAAAATGTTCAAACCCGTTTTTCGTACATCTATACAGGCCTACTTGACATGTCTGGTGCAAATTTGTTTGGAATCGATCGAATAGTTTTCGCTCTAGCTTTGTATACATACAGACATACAGACATACATACAGACATACAGACAGACATTTTGTACAAACCAATTTTTTGGACTCAGGGGGTCCCAAAACGGGTATTTCCACAAAAATCTCAACATCGATTTTTTTGCGTTCACTATACTTTCTCTATACGTATAGTGAGAAAGTAAAATCAGTTATAATTTTTTTATAAAAAAAACGGCTTTAACGATTTTGATCAAATTTGGCTTATTTATAGCTCTTAATGTACCCTACCATATGCAGAAAACCGTGTCTTTCTAAAAAGTTTTGTTTAGCCAGTAATAATAACTGATTTTTTGGGTGTTTTTGGCTAAAAATGGGGTTGTTTTTCAAAAATGTTCAAAACCCTTTTTTCGTGCGTCTATACAGGCCTAACTGACATGTTAGGGGCAAAATTGTTCGAAATCGTTCGAATAGTTTTCTCTCTTATAGTTAGAATAGTTTTCTAGCTTTGTATACATACAGACGTACGTACATAGCCAAAAGGAAGCCACGTTAACTTATAGTAGCAGAAACCTGAAGCAACTATAATATATTAAGTCTTATTTTAAACAAATACTAAATTTATTTGCTAGATAAATTCAAATAAAAGAAATTTAAACGCAAATGGAATAACAATTACATTAATATTATGAATATTTTGTAATACCAACATCACGGGCTAAAACTATTGTACCAGTTCTTGTTACCGAAACTCAAGTGATTTTTACGCTCCCCCCTGCTACTTTAATGCGATTATGAAATCACAGTGAATCTGTTTAATAATTTAAATATATTTGTGAGAAAGTACGTGCCAGTTTCTGGTACCGTTTATTAGCGAATTTCCATAGGAAAAATGAGCTATTGCATTGGCCGTTATGGTGAGACCCAAGGTCGGGAGTAGCAAATGAGCACCGATCATGGTCCCCAGAACACGTTTTGGGGGCGTCATTAAAAGTCATGTATATATGTGTTCGCACTCTAGCGGCGGCATTTTAAGTCCGATTTGGTTCAAATTTGGTGCACATGTTGGTTGTCTACGTCGCTCGGACGAGTTCGTTAGCGAAAAATCCAACAACCGGAAGCACGTTTTTCGACTGGAAATAATAATTTTTTTAGATTTTTCCTACGAGAATGATTTTTTTTAAATATGTTTTCTACAAATATAAATGTAGGATGTTATTTTGTACATTTTGATTTTTTACGCGACCTTACAGCTCGCTTGGTTCAACCAAAATCGATCAAAACGTAAAATACCATAGAAGTACCCGGATCAAAGCCATGTGGTGGATTCTACCGTGGGGTTTTCGTGCGAAGCAAGCTGCATAGTGGATTTAAGATACTCCCAATACTTTATTCGTTGAACATACTCCCAATATGCGGAATGCCGTGTGAACCATTTTGCAGCTATTCAGCACCGTCGTGAATAAATTGTTGTGAATAAATCTATTTCCCAAATTGTTGGTTGAAACCCTAAAACATAGGCCTATAAACTTAATTTTGGAAATTTGCTCAACTCACGTCAGCTGTTCAGCTGCGTGGTCGAAGTATTTTATATTAAATTTGGTTATCTGCGTTTTTATTATTGGAATGTGTGTGAGTTCCAGTTTATTTCTGACACATTCATCCGTCAGGAAGAAATTCGACCGTAAGAGACGGAACGCGCGAATCGCTCACCACTCACCACACAAGCTCCAATAGACCCGTCCAACTTCCCCGCGCACAGATGCCCAGGCTGTATCTGCACAGATGGTCCGTACTTAGTCTTGCATATCTTGTTGTCCAACACTGGTACTCTAACTTGACGCAGAGTATTCGACAACGTACCAGAAGGCGTGGCACGACCCCAACCTGTCGCGATGCAGAGTCTGGGCGGTGACAGTGGAGCGTCCAGACAGACAGAACGCATGGTCTTACTCTTCACTGGTCTCGTCAGGTGGAGTAGAGCTGCAAAAAAAAAATGTGTAGGCAATAAACATTAGACATTTGATTTTATTCAAAGTAAACCAAAGGCTTATCTAGTACAGATATCGGAGTGAATTCTGGCAACTTGGCCTCGCCCTGGCGCGATGGGCCGGGGGTGTGGGGAAAGGGCGTAAGTGGAAAAAAAACATTTCCCACACCGCTTTCTAAAGTGACTCATCCTTCAAACGAACTAGTGGATGTTTACCTCTCATTTTAACACGTTCACTGCTACACAAATTTAGTATTCCTTATGCTAGGAGCTGACTTTTTATCCATATATATAAAAGCGAAAACCCACTGACTCACTGACTCACTCATCACGATTTCTCAAAAACTACCAAACGGATTGAAATGAAATTTGGTATGTCGCTTCCTCTAGGGCCATAGGTGCTAACTAAGAAAGGGTTTGAAAATGTTCGAAATTTTAGGAGGGTTTTGGGGGGATCAAAGTTATTAAATCACGATTTCTTCAAAACTACCAAACGGATTGGAATGAAATTTGGTATGTAGCTTCCTCTAGGACCATAGGTGCTCGCTAAGAAAGGGTTTGAAAAATTTCGAAATTTTAGGAGGGGTTTGGGGGGATCAAAGTTACTAAAATCATAATTTCAGATCTTTTATTATTATGAGAATAGTGCTTTTATTATTTGAGATCTATATATATAAAAGCCAAATACCACTAACTGACTGAACAATTAAAAAGAATACAATTACGTTAAAAAGACTGAAAATACCAACCACCACGGGCAACGCCGTACGGGTCAGCTAGTTTTTTATATTTATAGCCTAAATGAGTAGAAATTACTTTATTTTTTATTTTTGAACCTTTCTACGTAATAATCACTAATATTTCAAAGCGGACGCACATGTGCGTCCGCAGCACATAGGCTTAAAATTGGCGTGCGAAGCACGGAATGGTCTGTGTGTTGAAAATACTCCCAATACGGGGGGTTGGCGTGCGAAGCACGCTATGCATTTTGTATTGAAAATATTTCCAATATTGAGGTTGGCGTGCAATGCACTGTGCGTCGGGCGTTTCTCATAGTGTTCAGCGTCTAGCACGTGATCGTGTTAGCTCAATCCCACGTCCAAGTAAGCATGTGGGTAACGGGAGGTGCCCTTCGGTATTGATGTGGGGTAAGGTATGTGCGTAAGTGCTGCCTGCCGGTTACTCGTTCGCCGGGGCTTGGGAAACCTCGCCATCAACGAGGACCAGTTTGGGGTGCTGGTAACAGTGCTTCATGTTGCAGGGCATGGGACGGATAGCAAAGGCAAACTGGGGGTTTTCAGTGAAGGCTATGACAACACTTTATAAGGGAGTTGTGTTGTTGATTATAACGTATGGACGTGAGGCTCGGGGCTACGAGTTGCTGAGAAGGAAAAAGAGTGTGGAGGTGGCTCTCAGGGTGCAAAGAACAGCGCTGCTAAAGGTAATAAAGTGGTATAGAATAATATCCACGGTGGCACTGCCGGTTATCGCAGGGGTTATGCCAATAGACCTGGTAATTAGGATGAAAATGAAATTGCACGAGGATAAAGTAAGAGGGTGTAAGCGAGAGGAAGCGAAAAGGGATGGATGGAGAGAAGTTATGGAGTTTTGGCAAGATCGAAGGGAGAGTGAAGAAAATGGAGAAGAGACCAGGCTGTACTGGGAAAGAGTAGAAGATAGAATGAAGAACCAGTGGATACAATGGGACCATTATTCACGCAAGTAGCCTCAGGCCATGGACTTTAGATTTAAACTAGTTCAGATTAGTAGAGTCGGAAAATTGTGAGGACTGTGGAGAAGTGGACACTGCATATGATGCAATGTATGAATGCAGTAAGTATAAGGAAGTTGGAGGTGAAATGTGAGGAGATTGGAGAGGAATATGGGAGAAGGGCAATGGTAGAGAATAAAGAGTGTTTTATAATTTTCAAAGAAGTATGCAAGACAGTGGGAAAGAGAAGACAAAGTAGGAATTGAAAAGAGGAAAGAGAATAGCACACAGACGAGACGGATGAGGTGGAAGAACGATGATTCCTGTAATGGGATGAGGGGACACTTGTTTGGAAGAATGCGGCAATAGGACACCGAGAGTGTCTGGCAAGGAAATAAATTGGAATAAGAAGTTTAAAAAAATAAAGTATAAGACGAAGGCCTGATGAAATAAGTCCAGGACTTGATCATCAGGGGTGGTGGAGGGCTTCCCAAAACAAGTGGTACTGCGGGTGCGAGGGGGCCGTACTGGAGGCAATTCCAATACCCTCGCAATTGCGGTTGGCCTCGTAGGGATAGTGTCACTGCTAATGGTAGATACTCACCCTGAACGTCTATCCTGAGCTTGCGTGGCACCACATACGCCAGTCACCTAGCACGCTTGTGTTAGTCTCCATATTCGTGTCACGTGACTCGACTGAATGTCTTGTTTATAAGCAAATATCTTGAATAAAAATGTGTAATTTACAATTTGTGTCGCCTACGAATTATAATTTAAATGTTCATGAACGATTTCCTGCACATTACAAAAGGTTATACTCAAAATTAGAAGTTACTGTATAGGGCTGTTTCAGGGCTCTATAACATGGGCCATACCATTTTGATCATTTACCGTGACCCAGTATCGATCGCCTATGACGTCACCATGCTGATACACGCTAGCTGGTAATATTTCAGTAATGTGTGCGCAGTCGTTAACTCGCTGTTGTAACTCGATGGAAAGGCTTCAGTAAAATAAAATTTAGATATTCTTAATCTACATAAAGTACGGATTCTAACAGTATAACAAACTTTTATTTTAACAGGTATTTCGAATTTTAATAATTGAAAATATTTGAGAATTAT